>CAUYPO010134947.1:0-71630 GCA_963574435.1 Cheirogaleus major
GACAGTAGGTGCTCAATAAATGTTGCCTAAATGGTGAGTGAATGCACTCTTTTCATTTAAATCTTGCTTATCCTTCAAGTCCAAAGTCGAGTTCTCTTCTTTTGGGAATCAACCTTGATGGCCCAGGCTCACTTCTTCTGGCTCTTCATGGCAGTTCACTGGGCATCGCAGGATAGGCGACCTTGGGCTCTCCAGAGCACTTACTGCCACCTACCTTGTCACCGACTGTTTTCCATGTTTGTTTTGTTCACTGGCTGTCTCCCTCAGGACAATGTAAGCTCTCACCGGTGTTTCTTCAGCACCCAAGATGGTACCTGGCACATGGCAGGTACTCAATATTTTATTTAGTGAAGGAAGGAAGAAAGGAAGGAAGGAAGGCGGAAAATGTAAGCATACTTTCTTTTAAAAAATATATAGGAATAAAACAGCATGAGAAAAAAAAAAGAAAGAAGAAAAGAAAAGAAAAAAATAAAAGCTAGCTTTGGGCCTGGGCCACTAATCCATTTGCTTCGCAGCAACATTGGTTGTGGCTCTGCAGTGGTTACTGCTGCAGCTGACAGTGGTTGTGTGAAACATGACCCTGAGGTTTGTAGCTCAAATTGAATTGTTTTTTTTCTTACTTCTACCACTCTGGCATCTCCCTTTACACTGCCCAAGAGTCACTTCTATTATGTTGTGTTTCTTCCCAGCCACCACAGTGAAAGGTTATGGCTTTGTTTGCCTGATCTTTGTCACTATTTCCAACTTCTTCACACTGGACATTATGTTTCATGTCAGCCTTAACTTAGTCAATCAAAGCGACAAAAAAGTAAATGCCTAAAATCATAGAATCCCAGAATAGTTGCAGTTCTGTAAAACTACCAGAAGGCCTGAAGACCTTATCTAAATGGCTTTCACTTACTAATGCCAAGTTGTATCTGAAAAATCTGAAAAATCTTGGTAAATGTATAAATTTGTGAAATATCAGAGATGACTTTGGGTACTAAATCAGAAGGTGAGATTTTATCTTCATTGTCAGTATTTTCATTCACCTGATTGATATTAGGATAGTAATCAATCCTTAAGTCCATTCTCTTAAATACTAATTATATTATCTTGTTTTGTGTCATGATGGCTATAGCTATAGTAGAGGAAAAGTGGGAGAGCAAGACAGAAATGAAAGAAAGTGTTTATTATAGTGCAATCTTTTGAATTCTTTTCTAGCTCTTAAACTGAAGATTCCATCATTCTATATTTTCAGTCTGGAGTCAGGGCCATCAATTAAGTTCAACAGAAGGGGTTGACAGCTATTCAATTCAGGTGAACCAGAAATCAAGTTCCATAGGGTCAGACAATGCAAAGAATACATGCAGGAACCACAAGTCCAGGAAAGCAAGGAGACAAATTCAGAAAGAGGCCCATAAATAAATAAAAAATACATACATATGCACATATATACATACATACATACATATATACATAAATAACTGACTGAATTAAAATAAGTGAAGAACCAAGGCTGGTAAAATAAGGAACAGATAATGATCTAGACAAATGTTTCGGGCCATAAAAATTTAGGAACTAAACAGCTGCATTTTATGAATAGCCCATTAACAGTCAGATCTCTTCCCTTTAACTACCATTCCTTTCATTCCTATTAAAGAACTCACCTGTTTTGAATAACATTCCTAAAGACTTGATTCCATTTTCTAAGATGCAAGATGATTAGCCTAATTCTGCTTAGGTGCTCAAAAGTGGTTTGATGGCTCTCAGTCCCAGCTACACATTATAATGGGCTGGTGAGCTTTACAAATATAAAAAAAGCCCAGGACCTAACCCCACCAATTAAACCTGAATATCCAGCCTGGCTACCCAACATGAGCAAATAGCATCAGCATCATTGGTACTTAAGCAAGCAGCATGAACATCACCTAGTAGTTTGTTAAAAATGCAGAGTCTCAGGCCAACTCCAGATCTGTTGAATAGGACTTGGCATTTAGAGACCTCTAGATGATTTACACACATATTCAAGTTTGGAAAATGCTGCTCTAGAGAAGAAGTCAGCCAAACTTCTATGAATAAACACCCTCATTGCTAGGCAATACCCTTATTTCTATGTCTCCAACTACTAGCCTGGGCCACTGAAATTTTGCAATCTACCTACGATTGCTCCAGCACCTTCCAAAAGTTTCCTCTGACCACTGTTTAAATTATAGCAACTAACCCTTCTACATCTAGCTCCTAGGTAATACTCTCGATTTCTCTTTCTTGCTAAACAGTCTCCTCTCAGACACTCTCTCACTGCCATGTGAATGTTAAGCTTCATTCTCTTTCCCCTTCTTGTGGCTCCTTCATATGTCAGGGAGCCTGCAAACCACTGGGCTTTCAACCTCCACTTGCTGTTCCACAGCACCAGGCTGTTGGCCCTGAAATTTATAGAGCAGTTGGTTAAAAGCCCTTAAATCAATCTGGCTGTTTAAAACTGGAGACTGCCTTTGGCAGCAACATTCTTAAGCATCTTGCTTGGCTGGTATTTTTAATTAACACAGCTAAATGCCTTGTAGTATTAGCCCAGGCCAGTAGGACAAAATTAACAGAGAGACAAAAGCAGAGATGTTGACAGGGCTGAGGACCAACTTGGGAGAGCTTGGTCTTAATCTTATTGCCAGGTTAAATGAAGTTGCCCTAAATCCTTTAATTCCCCCTTTAAGACCCCAAAACTGAAGTTTCTAGCCTTCAGTGGTAAATTTTCCTATGGGATATCCAGGCTCTGAGGATTTTGAAAGCAAGGGACTAGAATTAACTCATGGCAAACATTGCACTATCAAGATAGCTATTCAACATTCAGCAACTCCTCATTTAATTTAATTAAATAACATCATTTTAGGCTGACAAAGTATTTAATAACATTAATTCATGAACTTGCTTCATTCTCCAACCATCCCATAGGTAAACATTACTATCCCAGTTTTTGGCTGGGGAAACTGAGACCTCAGAAGCTTTAAGTGAACTTTTTAGGAGCTAAAGATGTAGTAAGATGTGGTAAGTACAAAAGTTGTACTCTAGATGTATTAAGTAAACTGTAGGTCAAAATTTAACACAACCCTTCTAATTTCAAATCTCCTGTAATGACACCATGATCACCTAACATCTAATTTAGTGAAAATCCTAACCAATGAGCAAATTACCAGTTGATACTTTGAGAAGTGCTTTCTAATTAAAGAAAAAGAGGCAAGTCTCATCATGACACATGTAATAGATCCATCAAAGACAGAACGCCCAGGAGACATGTCACAATTAAAACTCAGACTGGTTTACCTGCTCCTTTTCAGTGGGTCTGTGCCTTACAGTTACTGCTTATAAAATGTTCTAGAGTAAAATCTTAGTCAGCTAGAGCTTAATTTACTAGATCAATTGTTTAGCTATTAGACAAATCTCAAGACAACAAGCTGACAATTAGGACAGTTAAAGATAAAATAAGATGTTCCCAGTATCCAGGCTGTGTCCTGAGGTTGGTGCGCATGTAGCCTAACATCCTGCACCTAAATTAACTGTGAGATCTCCGACACATCCATTGCGGCTGTTAAGTCTCCACTCCCAATTTTGGGTTAGTTGAAGGAGGCAGCTGTGTGGTGGGCTTATATCCAGGTACTGCCACCTGGATGCTGTCACTTAAACTCTTAATACTCCAGTTTGATCATCAGGATATAATCACTGATTTCAAAGGGTTATTTTGAAGATTAATTATGATAATATTTTCAAAACTTTTGTAACCTGTAAATTACTATGCATTTAGTAATAGTTGAGATTTACTATGTACTGAGATATTCTCAGCATTATGTATGTATCTACATACTCATTACTTTGAATATATCATTAATAATTCATTTAATCTTCACAACATGAGGTGGAGAATATTATTCATTTTAAATGTGAGGAAACTAAAGCACAGTGTTTATATGCATATAAAAATTATTATTATTTATTCAGAAATATTGTTAAGCACGTACTTTGAGCCAAGTACTTCTCTCCTTTTACTTTTTTCTTATTGAACTCCTCCTCTTTCTCCCTCTCATCTTTCATCTTCCCCTTTTCCTTTTTCTCCTCTTCTTCGTTCTACTTTTTTTTCAGACAAGAGAAAAAGAATGCTAGAACTCAGAGTCAAAAGACCTATGCCAAATCCTGGTATTAAGTGACCTTGACCAAATCAACATCTCCGTGTATCTATTTTCTGCCAACCTCATAGATGGTCCTAAGGATCAAATGATATGAGAAGATATTTCCTAAGTTAAAAGCTCATACAAAAGTAAACTAGTGAAAGTGTTACCATTGATACTACAACAACTACTAGCTAATTTCTCAGATCCTTTTACTCCTGACATCCTAAGAATCTATGATTCTCCATCTCTAACACACATAAAACCAACCCATGGGAGGATGACTCAGGGAACTATTCAGTCCCAAAGAAAGCAGGATAGCAGACTGGAACATGACCTTTACTTAACCAGAAAATGAAAGCAGCTAGGCCATGCTTTGAACAACCTGGCTTATAAATGTTTTTAGTCTACATGGAATATGTGCTGATGATCCACCTGGGAACCTGGTACAGTAGGAAAGAAGACGAACTGCTGAATATTAAAAGGTATATAAGAGTTAAGATAGCAATTTGTCACATTCTATTAACTGAATTAAATTATGTACTCTTATCAGAAAAAGAAATTGAGACTGTTGGCTCTGAAAGGGCAGAGAATAAAAGTCAGTTAAACTTGCCCTGTGAAGCAGTCATCTGTTCCTGTGGCTGCTGAACGAATGCTTATTGATGATGAGCATGAAGCAATTAGGAATTGGAAGAATAGTGATAAGCCTTCAAAACATTGGTCCAAAAACCTTTGGCCACAATTCTAGGACACTTAACGGATTTGTGAAAAGCTCTGGTGTTTTTAATTTAATTTAGCCACAATTATTCATAAGCCTTGAGTTTGTGACAGGCCTGGGCTAGGCGCTGGTGATACAGCAAAGACTGCTGCTCTTAAAAAGCTTTATATTTGTCACATCAGTTGCCTTTATTGTGATGATGTATGAAGGCTCTTATGGGAAGGAGAGAAAAAGCCCCAACAATGGTAGAGCTTGGAAATTAATTGGATAATAGAAGACTACTGGGCCAGAACGAGAACAGAAGTCCAAAAGACCCATGAGAGTCTAGTCCTCTCCAGGCTGGTGATTCAGTGGAAGAATGCACAGCAGAAATATTCTTAGGTGGCCACAGTTCTCCAATAATTTGAGCATCTGAGTGTCATCAGTTGAAAGGATATGGATATGGATTCATTTCTATGGAATCATAAAACTTCCCCATGTGTGTTTGTATATATGTGGGAGGGAGGGGGATTAAGACCATGTTTCCAAACGCTACTCATACAATGCTGTTATGCAGAGTGTTAATTAGGAAGTCAAAAAGAAAAGTTTCAATGCACAAATATGTTGGAAAATGTTATATTCATGTATCACAGAGCTCCATGGAAATTTTAATTTGCCAACGTACCTTATAAATCTCTAAGAAAAGCTAAAAAATGATACCTGGGACCAGGGCTAGCCTAGAGTTGACCCATTTTCCATTGGGACCAGTGACTTGTGGCACAATTACCACTAGAAATGAAAAGAAAGAATCATGTGAGCATTTTAGGGAGTTATTTGTGTATGTCCTTACTATCTGGATAAGTACAATGTGATTGTCAATGTTGCCTTAAGCCCTTCAAATTCCTAGACAAATGCTTTGTATTGAAATTTCTCTCCTCGAATCATAAATCAGGCTTTTGGTACCCTACACTTATAAAATTCCATTTGGTTGCCATGATGTATCTGGTAGCCATCAGCAGAATATTAAGGGTCCAGTGTGCACATGCACATATGCATGTGTGTGTGTTCTTTCAGAGGACAGATCAGCAGCACAATTTCCTGCTATTGTGTGAGTGGTAAATGCCACAGTGCACAGTCATTTATTGTATCTCAAATTGTTACTGGCATTAATAACTGTGGAACTGTGGCTGTATTCGTTGTGTCAGCTAGACATATTCCCACTATTAACTTTGAGATAACAGTAGTAGCTTGTCTAATGAAAAATAATGATTTTAAAACAAAGAACTTCAAATAATTTGATTCCACAAAGAAGCCAACAGCAGAAAAGCAGGGGATCCTCGCCAAGCTCCCACTTTTCCTGCAGCACTAGTTCTGATTGTGATTATTAGCTGTGTCTCTGTAACAGTGTGAGAGACATAAAAATTGACATGAATGTCTTTTCCCCCTTCACCCCTAAGGTCTCTGAGGATCTGAACAACGCATTTGAAATGGTTGATTATAACATTCTGTTGGATAAATTAACCTCCTAGTGTGTGATGCTTCAACTCAGAAATGGATCACAACATATGCAAATCTAATAAGCTGAAGAGGCTGGGCATTTATTATTTTTTTCTTTTGGTGGAGGAGAAAAGATTTTTCCATTCCTCTTAGTAAGTTATGAGAAATAGGAAACAATCACATTCTCAGCCCAATAGGAGATTTTTTTTTTTTTTGCATTTGCAATGCCAATTCTAAATGTGCAGTTGCAAAATGGCATCTTGGCTTATAAGGCGCACTAGTGTGATTGTGTGGATTATAAAGTCATTTATTTATGCACCCATTTGTATACAGTCTTCATCGCTACAGCATCTGGGAGTCAGACATTACTTAAAAAACACAATTAAATTTGAATACCTCATACTGGAACCTTATTATAAAGTTGTTATTTCCCATTCCTTAATTTCATTCCATTACTCCTCATTATAGTTTTCTATCATAAACAGTTCTTCAATTATTTTTTTTTCCCCTTGGGGAATTTACAACCAAAGATAAAACTTTTCTTTCTTCCTTCCTTCCTTCCATTCCTATTTCAGTCTCCTGAACAGTGGCAATGGGGCCCAGGCAGCCCACACTACTTTCTATTTCTAGAACATTCCTATAAAAGGCATGTTTTAAAGACCAAAGGTCCAGCTCAGGTGGATGTAATTTATATGTAACTACATGCCGGGTAAAAACCAAACAAGGGTGGCAGTTAGCTTGGGTTTTAATCTTTGCTAGCATCCAGGTAAAGTTGTTCATTGTCTCTAGGACTCTGTTTTCTCATCTGTAAAATAGGCATTAAAAATCTGCTCTACACGTTTCACAGGGATATTTTGAGCTAATAACCTGGAAGCGTGTTTTTAAACCATAGAGTCTTATTCAAATGTCAGAAAATAGTACTACATAGCTAATGTTTATGGAGCTCTTTCTATGTGCCAGGCACTGTGTCAAAGAAAACATGTACATTCCTTCATTTTATCCTCCTAATGAGCCTTGAGGTAGGTATTACCTTAATCTTCATTTACAGATGAGGAAAATGGCCACACAGAGGTAAAATAATCTGTCCAAGGTAAAAACAAACAAACAAACAAGCACACACTAAGAAGTAGTAGGGCTGGAATTGTAATTGGTCTATCTGACTCATAACAGCAGAATTGGAACGTGGATTTAGAGTATGCACCATCTGTATCTATGACACAGAGCCTCCTGGGAGCCTGGAAGGTAGTTAAGGTAAGACTATTGTCTATATTGAGTAAAAAGAGATGAGATGCTGAACTGGACCTTTGAGAGTGAGCTGGGTTTGGAAACATTAGTTTGGTATAAATGGAAGGAGCAGGGCCTCAACTGTGGGAAGCAGCTAGGGGTCTGCAGATGATTCAATTTTGCTGAGATACAGGCTGATAAAACAAGCTGCTTGGGAAGTAAGGCAGGCTGGGCTTATCGCAGAGAGCTTTGAATGACAAGTTAGGGATTCTGGATTTTCTTTGGTGGGATAAATTATGAAACCATTTTAGAGTGAATTTTCTAAAAATTAATCTAAGAGGAAGAGGAGGAGGTACAAAAAGAAGATAGAAGGATGAAGGGGAAGAAGAGGAAGCATAAGAAAAGCAAGAATAAAAGTAAGGGGAAGAGGACCACGGAGGAGAAGGATGAAAACAACAATGATAATGACAACAGCAACAAAAACAAAACAAAACCTACCATACATGGGGTTTGTTTTGATCAAGAATAGAGATACTATACCCTCCCCACTCCTACCCCCTACCTGCGGCCCCACATACTCACACATATAGGTACAGTAAACCCATACCTAAGCACCTGAACTCCATCCTGCTAGTTGTTTTGTATGAAGGGTGGAAGCCAGATTAGGTTAGATGACAATTGGTTTGAGAAAAGTCATTACTTGGGCATGTTTATTGGGGAATGGCAGTTCCTGAAATCTTGGTTAAGGGACTTAAATGGCACTAGATGGTGAAGTGCTAGGAATTTTAAGTTTACCTTTTATGGGCAAAGAAAACAGAAGTGTTGTTTCTGGGAATTCTCAATCATGACAATGTGGCAGGGTCAGCCTGAGAGAGGTTGAGTACTGAGCTAGACGCTGGAACAATCCTTGGCGCAGTAAACAAACGGCACCCTCCACCACCACAGGAATTCTCAATAGGTGCTGAACTTCTCACATGTTATATGATTGGGGTCTGGAGTTCTTTTACTTGGATTCTAAAACAAGGTGGTCTCGGAATACTGGAGGATTCAGTGATATTGGGGCAATGTAAATGACACTGATGAGTGTCTACAGTCTTCTCTGCTCATTGTTGTATTATTCATTCACTCTTCTGGAGGTAGGGATTTAAATAGTGTCCTTTAGTATCAAAGGTGCCATAACAGTTGACTCTTGACTATTGATGGAAGCACTTTTCTCCTTCAAATTATCATCAGTACCTCCCTCTGTACTAAGGAGCAGGGTAGGCCCCGGGTTACTAGCTAAAGGCAGAGGGCATTCTGTTTCTGCTTATTAGTGGAACTTTTTCTGCCCAAAAACTATTCAAAGGCTTTATCTTTTGCTGATTTTCACATGATATTTGGACAATTTTTATAGTAGATTTTCTTTTTTAAAAATAATTATTTTTTGTTTTAATAGATTTAGGGGGTACAGGTAGAGTTCTGTTACATGGATTTATTGTATGGTGGTGACGTCTGAGGTTTTAGTGTACTCATCGCCTGAATAGTGTACATTGATGAGGAAAATTCTGTAGCCCTAACAAATGTGCCATTTTCATCAGCAGGAGACATGTTTATGGTTTGGATAGATGGTTAGATACATTGCTGGATAGATGGTTAGATACATTGCTGTAAAATCCTGTTTGAATAGCAGAGCACAGGAGAAAAGATGTTCCCATTTCCTGGCTTGCTTTAAGCAAAAGGCCCTGACAAAAATATGCCACACAAGAGATGCTTAGTATAGATAGAAAAGATCTAATGGCATACAAAATATAATATTTACATGTTTATTTGTACCTTTTTAATGTCCTGTAGCTAGTCTTCACATCCTTGTAAAAGATCTAATTATTTGGCTAGTGCCAGGCTTAAATAGTCACTGAGATTCATAGCAATTATAACTAATTTGCTTTTCAGGAGTGCTCTTTCATCCTTGCAGTTTTCTAAAGATAAATCATCTGACCTCGGGCTCACAAAGAAGTTTGGTCCAAGAGAAGTATGATTCTAAAATAGCACAGCCTCAGCAAATAATAAGTCACAAAGGCTATTCGAGTTCACCAGTGGGAGACTCAAGATCATACATGTTAAGGGGTTTGCTCAAAGTGGTAATGAGTGGCTAACACATCCAGAGTAAGAACCGTTGCGTCCTAACTGCCAGGCTAGTGATGTTTCTGCTACAACATTCTGCTCCTTTAATAAGCCATTAAAGTCGGCCAGAGTGCTCGGGCAATAAGTGTCTACTTTCTCCTACATTATTGTGAAGATCAGCTTCCTTTCTTCAACTTTTCCCTGAAGTGGATGTTTTCTCTGTCTTTTGTCTATGCCATATTAATTTACCACAGGAGTATTTTTGTGTTTTTAAGTTACCTTTCTGTTCAAGACCTTCCAATGTCTATCCAATATCTAAAGAGTAAAGTTTGCTAATGTGGTTCTAATATTCAGAGTTACCTATCATCTAGTGAACTGGCAATTCAACTTTATCTTCCATTTCATAAAAGTAGAAGCTCCATTATGGAACACTCATCAGTAATAGAAACTCTATATCTCTATCTCATTTAACCCTATGAAATAAGCAATGTTGTTATTCTTATGTTTTATAGATAAGAAATATTACAGTGCTAGAGAAGTTAAGTAACTGGCCCAAGGTTCTTTAGTAGGCTTGTCAGACTAGTCTAGTGGCTTAACTCCTGAGCTGTGATCCTTCTTGTCATCAGCCTGTCTCATGGCTTCAATGTTGTCATGATCCACACTTCCCCACCAAATACTTTGCTTGTCTCGCATTTAAGCCTCTACTCATCATTTGCCATTCACCCAGATCTCAAATTTTCCCCCTTTATTGTCTGTCCAAATCCTTCTTTCAAGTTCTGCATTAGTTTCTTATTTTGCTTTAGCAAATTACTGTAAGCTTAGTGGCTTAAAACATGAATTTATTGTTTCACACTTATAGAAGTCAGGAGTCCAAAAATGGGCTTATGAGGATAAAACTAAGTGTCATCAGAACTTCATTCCTTCTGGAGGCTCTAGCAGAGAATCAGTTCCTTACTTTTCCCAGCTTCTCGCTTTCTACATTCCTTGCCACGTGGCATCCCTCTAACCTCTGCTTCCATCCTCGCATCTCTGACTCTCACTCTCCTGCCTCCTCTCTTTATAAGGACTTTGTTAATATATTGGGCCCACCTGTAGAATCAAGGATCATCTTCTCATCTTAAGATCTTTGATAACAACTGCAAAATCCTTTTTGCCATGTAAAGTAATATATTCACAGGTTCTAGGTATTAGGATATGGGCATCTTTGTGAGGCCATAATTCTGATTACCCCAAAGACCAGCCCCAATGGCATCTTCACCCTCAGGCTTTCCCAAAAGGCTCAGTTACCAGGCTATTTCATTCTCTATATTTTTGTTTATATCTTCTTATCTTTGAAAACTTTGCCTTTCATGCATTATGTGAGTTTGGAAATTGGGCCTCATTTGTTATGGGCTCAGATTGTCACAGCTGCAACCTTAGAGAGTACCCAGTTTGTAGATGACAAATAACTTTCATCTCAAATGTCACATCCATGCTGCTGGTAGAGGCAGCTCAAGGTTCAGTGTTCAGGAGGATTTTGAGGCTCCTTCTCATTTCAAAACAAAGAGGTCTGGGGTCAATTAGAATGTTTGCCATGAAGGCCAGAAAAGAAGATCGCAGCTCAGCTCAGGGGCCACATGCTAGACTCTTCTCCCCTATCCCTCCCATCTTGAAAGTGAGTAAAGGCAGTTGGAAAAAGGCAACTAGCTCTTATAGGGGGCTAAGTATTCTGTTCTGGTCTTTGATTCTTATAATAACCTTAGAAATAGATGTCAGAAGTGAAAACTAGGGTTCTAAGAGTTTAAGCAACATTTTTAAATGTCAAGTAGAAAGACCTAGATAAAAATATATAGATTTACCTAATTGCAAATCCAATTCTGTTCAGTATAGTAGAGGATTAAATGACTTACATAGGCCACGTGAAACTAGAAACAGAGCTGGTATTAGTAACCATATTTCTCCAAAAAACATAGGACACATAGCTGGGCACATGGCTACAATGTTGAATCCTTAAAACTGGAAGTTTTATAAGAAATCCAAGGTGTGTAGTTGCTGGAACCAAAGTTCACTGTCTCACAGAGGATAGGTTTTTGTGTTAATCTGGTTACCTTCAATGATCATAGGACGTTATTTATTTTCCCTAAGTGAAAAACTGGCTGATTTTTTGGCTTTGAGATCATTTCTTCCTTTTGTTATACCAGGCTCTTTGCATTTAGTTTTTAAAAAACATTTTATTGTAAATCAGACTTTCCTGCCTCTTCTGTCCCTGTCTTTTCTAATTTGAATTGATTAACATGCTTTAGAAACTGGAGTCCCAAGTGAGCTGTCCAGCTCTCGCCTGAGGTTTCCAAGTGCTAAGGAAACATTTCCCTGGAGCCAAGAATTGTTTCCCAAGGTGTCACTCATTAATGAAACTGCCTACTATCAGGTCAAAATCGATTTCTAAGCAATGGATCACATTACTATACATCTTAAGATCTTCAATTGCTCTCCATCTCTTTCCAGGGAAAAGCCACATTCTTTTTCTTGGCCTAAAAGCCTGCCTTGTTTGAAATGCTGTTGTACCCCCAACCTCATTCTCTACTACTCTCTCTTTACTCCCTCCCTCACCTCCGCAGCTGCCTCAGCTCTGCCTGCTGGCTTCTTTGCCTCTCTCAAGCTTATTGTCTGCCTTCCAGGCTTCTGCCATGCCCTGAATTCTATGCCCTAGGTTGTACACTCCCTTCCATTGATACCCACACAGCTGCTTGAGTGATTTTTTAAAATGCAAATCTGACCATGTCCTTTTCCTGCTCCATATCCCCAGTGGTTTCCTTTCATCCAGATCAGTGGTTCTGAGGCCTGACTGATACCTAGCTTGCATAGATGCAGTTCCAAGTCTCACCACCCACTCCATGCCTGAGCCAAGATTCTAATTTAAAAGATCTCAGGTAAGGCCAAGAATAATTTCCAGTGTTTCCCAGGTCACTCCAATGAACAACCAGGCCCACAGGGCATGCCCAGTTCCTTACCAGCAAATGTATAGGCCCCATGCTGTGGCCCCATCTGGATTCATATTTCATCACAATCTATGCTAAACCTGACCCCCACCCTCGCCACACCACCCAGCCCCCAGGATTGCTAGATTTTGGCCACTATGACTTAACTGTGGCTCTCTGCACATAGCATGTGCTTTGCTACCTCCATGCTTTTATACTTGGCATCCTGTTCTCTCCATAAAGAAAATGTTGACTGTCTTTGAAAGTAGCCTTCCAAATTGAGCTCAGGCATTAAGATCTAGATGAATTCTTTACCATCCCCTCAAGCTGAGTTAATTACTTTCTCCTCTGTATCACTTCTGATTACTATATTGTGCTTATTTCACATGTAATGCTTTATTTATAAAATAGACAATATGCATTAAATAATAAAATATTTGTGTTTCAGCCAAACCTAGCATTGTGCTGGAGATATAGCTTATCTTTTGTTTATATAATTTATGAAGTATTTTTATTCTTATAGTACAATATGTGGTGCTTACAATGGCTCTATACAGTAGGTAAGTAAAACATTATCCTGCCTTTAGAGATGAGAGAAATGAGATTCACAGAAAAGCTTACCCTATATCATACAGAAAAATAATGTGAACTCAGTTTTCTTTCCCCAATGATGTACCATATATATAATATACCATATAACATTTTCTGATATAACATATAACATCTCAAGATGTAAATCTTATGGTATACCAAATAATGTCTCATATTAATAGAGAGGTCATATAGTAAATGTTATATACAGGGCATTAAATCTCAATTAAGAAATGTAATAAACTATTCCATAAGAAGCCATACTTAAATTTTTATTAACAATTATATCCATTAAAAAGAAAACACCAAACTGATTTGTTATAAACTAAAATAAGAAAGGCTTATAAACCTTCAATCTCCAACTATTGCTTCTTTCACATTTTGATCCTGAGGATGATTACAATGTCCTAATTTCTATTTTGGTAAGTAGGTTTTCAGCAGGGCTCCCCTGAGGCCCTGCAAGCTCAGACAGATACAACAGCAGCTGTATCCAGGAAAGTGTTAGATACCAAGGAATTGATCTAAATTCCTTTTTCATAGCCATCTTCAGTTTATTCAACAACTTTCGGAGACCTAATCCATTAATAAAATGTCATGATTTCATTTTATTTATTCTGACTGGTACTTTCAAAATCAGAAACGAGTGAGATCAGGTATAATTCTTTAGAGTGTATGGTAAATATTCCATTTGATGACATTTCATTTGTTCGAATCTAAAGATTCAGACTTTCATTTTCAGAAGAATATAGCTATTGTTATTACAGGGAAAAGGTACATGGCTCCAGGCACATAAGGAATTAATTTTAGGAATTGATAACACATTATAAATTGGAACAAAGAAATTCATACTGATGCTTTTCTATTAACCCTAGACATTATCATGAGAGGATCTCTTGTGGGCAGGGGCATTATTTAAAACCCTTTATATCATGGGTCTGTTAGTGTTCTTTTGCCTGCATCAATTAAGATCCTGTTTCTAAATGGTAGAAAACAATAAAGAAAAGTATAATCTCAATAACTGGGAATACAAGAGATAGTGTGGGCTCCAAAACAGTGTAATCAGTGGCCCAAAAAGGAGGGTCATTAAAGATCTTAATTCTTTCTATAGTTTTATCCTCCCATCTTTGGGAGGTTGCTTCCTCCAGTCTGTGTTGTAAGATGGCTACAGCTCTTGTAGAATTGCATTCAGAGAGGACAACCTCCATATGAAGGAGTAGAATGGTCTCTTTCTGCATGTCTCTGGGAGGTGAGGAGACTTTTTCCAGACTAATTTCCACCCCAGTGACATCCCTTCATGCCTCATTGGTCAAAGTGTGTCACATGAATATCCTTCTTTATAGGACAATCACTGGCAAGGGTGTAAGGAGTGCTGAAAATTAAACACAATATCCATCAGATGCTGTATCTAAGAGCCTTTCTCTGAATCAGAGTAGCACAACTCTGTACTCGCAGGAAGATGGAACAAATGAAAGAGGAAGTAGGACTAGACTACACCTGCAGATAGAGCAGGTATAACATAGGGTATGGCCATCAAAAGTGTGGTTATAACCACAATGATGCTGTGGTATTTTCTAAAGGTCCACGTGGGTAAAACTTAGCAGTACAGCTTGTCCATGGGTATTGGTTTCCTAAAGAATGTCCCTTTGTTAGCAGTAACATGTAAGGCCATTTTGTTCTTCTAGAGCATGAGAAACTATTATAATAAATCCTTTACTTTCTTTTGGGTGAGGGATTTACTCCTTTAAAACCATTGGATCTATGGGGATGAAAAGCAGCATTACTGTTCCTTTTCTTTTATTCTTATCAGTTCTGTGCTTTTTGTAAGTCTCATTCATTTAGAGGAAGCAGCAAAGCATCCTTGGTTCATCTGTGGAATAAGAAGATGGATCTTTAATCAGATTAATATAGACATAAGCTCCTTTTCAGTCAAATAGAGCAATTTAATAATTAGTCTCCCAACCCAACCCATCACAAATACGAAACAAAATACAAAAAGAACTGAAGCTGCTCATACTTTCTAGTCAAGCATGGGTTGTATTGGGGTTGGGAAAGCTGCTGAGAAGATTAGTGGGTGCAGATGTGGGGGAAAATATACTCATGGAAAATAATGCCTGAGTTGAGGGGGGTGCCGACACTTCAGACAACAAACTAACTGCTAAGTAATGCTGGCCACATAAATAATGAAAATTTTTAATGGGCCATCTGGATGCCCACATCATGACACCAAATCATGTCAAAGTAATTCATCTTATGGCATGTATTTTTAACTCCTTAACAACTTATTTACACTTAGCTTAGAGTTATGGTCTCTAATCTGAATTCAGCTGCAAGTTCTTAGAGTTATACTACTTTGGGGTGAATGTCTCCCTTTTTCTCAGTTTAAATGCATCAGCTGGTATGCCATAGTCACTGTTATTTTAGTACATTATAATGGAGAGTTTAAGAGAGAATATCTACTCTAAAGTGATAGAATGTGATCATTGGTGCAAATGTGATAGAAAGGCATGTGGAATGTAATTATTATTGCTCTTATTAATATTTGACCATCAAGGCTGTCATCAGCACTGGACAGTAACAAATTTTTCATTCTTATTATTTTCTAGTATCTTCTCTTATATTCCTTAATTATTAAGCTCTTATTTCCAACTTGTAAACTATCTAGTATAGTGGGGGAAAAAAAAGGTGACAGGGCAGAACTCCACCTTTGACTCATTCAGTTTGTCAAGATAAATATAATTTTTACCCAGTTTCAGAATTACAAAGGAATAAGAGCCAAACAATATGGGAAAAATCTTGTACATAGCACTGAGGACATGCTGGTTGTTTTCTCCTTTGTTCCTGGGATTCCAAGGATTTACTTAAGAAAATTAAGTTTTCCTTCTTATCATAAAGCCTCATTTCAGACCTTGAGGCTTTGGTGGAAATGGTTGTGTGGTTCTATTATCTGCAAAAGAATTGTGCTGACTATATAATCCCTTAAAAGAACTTCTTTCTCAAGGAGATGATATGAACAAAAACCTTCTCTTGTAGGGTAAAAGGGCTGAGAACTATACAATGAATAGCAAAAAGGAGTATGGTGGAGAATTACAGCATTTCCTGCTGCAGGAGACTAAATCCTGGTGAAAACTTCCGAGGAGACATGGCAAATAGAGGAAGGAGGAAATGATAAACAGCTTGCTGGATGAGGTGAGTTTTTCCTGTTACCTACAGTATAAAATTAATTTGCAGAAGATTGTCCTTTCCAAGAGGCTACTTGAATTTCTCTTTGGATGTTTATTAGTCATTTCAAACTGAGCATGCCCAAATTAACCTCTTGATTTACTTAACTTCAAAATGGCTTCTCCCCTAAACATTATTTGAATGAATGAAGCACTCTGTCTACAGCTCCAAACCTAGGAGTTGCTTTGCTCTATTTTTGTCATACCCGACTTCCAACAGATTAAAAATCCTTGTGATCTTTAAAATATGTTGTGAATCTGACCACTACTCACCACTTCTACTGTTAGCATATTAATTTGCCAACTTTTCTCACCTGAATTATTATAATTCCCAAATCACTTCCCTGTTTCTATTCTTGCTTCCTGGAGTCAATTCCCCAAATATAGGTGATGTTTTAAAATATATATGTACAATCAGATCATTCACTTGATCAGAACCATAATATGACAGGATGATTAGAAAGCTACCCCAAGTTCTGAGAAGGCCCTACATCACCTAACTTTCTCACCTCTATGAAAATATCTCTCACGACTTTCTCTCCTCATTCCCTCTGGTTCAGCAACATCAGCCTTCTTGTCAATCCTTAAATGTAAAAGCTCCTTCCTAGTCCAGGGTCTTTGCCTTTTCTACTCTCTCTGACTGTAAAGTTCTCCCCTTTATTCATGTCTCTACTTTCTCTTAATAAGAGCCTTCATGTTAATGCGGTGAGTTAAAGCAGCAATAATCAATAGTGTGAAACTTCCACTTCTGTCCAAGAGGGAATAACAGGAACTGGATTTACCTCCCACCTGAAACAACCTAAACACTGGACATAATATGTAAAAAATTTCCCTTCAAGTTATTGGATATCAAGCAACAAAGGACAGTGATTTGTGGTATATTAGATAAAAATGAGGAGAACACAATGATTTCCATGGCTTAATGCCAGGACATAGCTTATAGGTTGCAGTGCAGGGAGGAAAACTTAGAAAGAGTCCATAATAGTAAGCTGAGAAGATGGAGCCAGGAGTCTGTGGAAACCACGGTGACATGAGTTAATAGAACAGAGTGCCAGAGGGAAGAGAACTACAGAAAAAAACTCCAGATATCTCTACAGAATCCTCTTCAAGTACTTAATTAAGTACAGATCAGCACATATATAAAGAAACTTCCCTAGTTCAGAGAAAGAACCATCTGAAAAGATTAGAAAGAACAATGACCAGGTCTCACAAGGCAGGAATAGAACATGTTTTATAACAATCAGAGTAGAAAACCTCATAATTCTTAAGAAATTATTTAGACTACTAACAAAGTTCTTGCCTTAGTAGTGAGAAAACTCAAACCCAAACTACATGGTACTCTGACTATTCCTAACAAAGCTTAAAAGCAAAACTCAGGAAAATCAAACTGTTTCCAAGTAGCTTAATTATATACTAGAAGAAAGTTCAAGAATATTTTTAGGAATACAAAAATATTCAGCACCCAAACAGGTAAAACTCACAATGTCTTACATCCAATAAAAAAAATTACTAGAAATACAAAGAATCAGGAAATTATGACCCATAATGAGAAGAATATCACTGGAAATGAAACCAGAAATGATACACATGATAGAATTAGTAGATAGCGATATTAAAACAAACAACTGCATCATATGTGTACTTAAGCTAGAGAAAAGACACATGACATGATAAGAGTCACAGAAAAGATATTAAAAAACAAATCAAACTTCTAGTGATGAAAATTACAATATTTGAGATAAAAAGAACACTGAATGGGGCTAATAGCAGATTAGACATTGCAGAAAAAATAGTGAATTTGATGATTTGTTAATAAAACATACAAAGAAAGAAGAATGAGAAAAACATAAACAGAGCAGCAATTAGGATTTGGATAACTAAAAACAGCCTAATATACCTTTAATTGGAGTCCCTGAAGGAGTAGAAAGAGATGGGTAAACATAAAAATATATGTTTTAAGGCATAATGGCTAAAAATTTCCCAAATTTGATGAAAGCTATGAACTTATGGACCTAAGAAGCTCAATGAACCCTAGGCAAAAGAAACATGAAGATAACTATACCAAGGGGCATCATAATCATATTTCTTAAAGCTAAATATAAAGATAAAATCTTAAAAGCAGCCAGAGGAAAAAATAAACAGTGTATATAAAGGAAGAATGAAAAATAGATGGCATATTTTTAACTGGAATAAATGTAAGTAAGAACATAGTTAACCAACTTATTTAAGTCAGGATCAAGGAAAGGAAGTCTGTTGTCAACACTTCCATTTAGCATGTATGGAATGTCCTAGTCAGCACTGTTGGTTAAGAAAAAGAAGTGACACATATCCATATAAGAAAGGAAGAAGTAAAATTGCCTTTCTTTGCAGATGACATGATCATCTATAGAGAAAAATTAACTTAATATACAAAAGGGCTACTAGAACAAATAAGTGAACTTAGCAAGGTTGCAGGACATGAAATAATTATGTAAAAAAATAGTTCTATGTCTATAAACTATCAAAGAACAATTGGAAATTGAAATTTTAAAATGCCATTGATAATATCACCATAAATGTGAAATACTTAGGATAAATCTAACAAAAGATGTGCATGACCTATGTACAGAAAACTGCAAAAATTTGTTGAGAGAAATTAAATTGCTTAAATAAAAGACACATTGTTCATGCATAGTAAGACTCAGTATTGTTAGGCTGCAAATTCTCTCCTACCTAACCAATAGGTTCTGTGTAATCTCAGTCAAAATCCTAGTAGGTTCTTTGTAGAAATTGACAAACTAATTCTAAAATTCATATGGAAATGCAAAATATATAGAATAGATAAAACTTTAAGAGAATGAAGTTAAAGAGCTTATACTACCACTTTAAAAATCTATAAAGTTACTGTAATCAAGATAGTTTAATATTAGCATTAAGATACCTTAATCAATGGAACAGAATAGCATCCAGAAACAGACCCATACATATATGGTCAATCGGGTTTTGATAAAGTTAGAAAGGTAATTCCATAGAAAAAGATCATGTTTTCAACAAATGATACTTGAAAATTTGGATACCATATGCACAAAAACATGACATTCTATGCCTCATACCATATGCACAAATTAGCAAAAGACAGACCGTAAACCTAAATGTAAAACATAAAACTAGTACTTCTAGAAGAAAACATAAGAGAAAAATCTTTGTAACATTGGTTAGGCACAGTTTTCTTAGATATGACACCAAAAGCATGACACATAAACTAATAAATTGATAAATTAAACTCTAAAAAAATAATTACTTCTCTTCAAAAAAACAGCCTTAAGAAAATGAAAAGGGAAGCCACATATCAGGAGAAAATATTTATAATTATATATCTGATAAATGGCTTATATCCAGAATATACAAAAATTTCAAAACCCAATAATATAAAAACTCATTAAAAAATGGACAAAAAGTCTGAATAGACATGTCATTGAAGAAGATGTATGGATGAGCACAGAAAGAGATAATAAACTTCATCAATCATTAGGGAAATACAAATGAAAGCCACAGATAAGATATTATTATAAGTAATATATTATTATATAATATTATAATTATTATAATAATATTATATATTATTATTATTATTGTAAGATATTATTATATGGAGATACCTCAAAGAGATAAAAGTAGAACTACCATTTGATCAAGCAATCCTATTACTGGGCATCTACCCAAAGGAAAAACAGACATTCTATTTAAAAAAAATCTGCACTTGAATGTTTATAGCAGCACAGTTCACAATCACAAAGATGTGGAAACAACCCAAGTGCTCATCAATACATGAGTGGATTAATAAAATGTGATATTTGTATACCATGGAGTTCTACTTAGCCACAAAAGCAATGGTCATCCAACACCTCTTATATTATCCTGAATAGAGCTAAAGCCCATTCTATTAAGTGAAGTATCACAAGAATGGAAAAGCAAGCTCCACATGTACTCACCATCAAATTGATATTAACTGATCAACACTTACATGCACATTTAGTAATCACATTCATCAGGTGTTGGGCAGGTGAGTGGGGGAGAGGATAGGTATATTTACACCTAATGGGTGCAGTGTGCACTGTTTGGGATATGGATATGCTTGAAGCTCTGACTCAGGTGGTACAAAGGCAATATATGCAACCTAAATATTTGTACTCCCGTAATATAGTGAAATTAAAAAAAAATAAAAAGAATAAAGACTGACCACACCAAACTGGTGTTAGGATGTAGAGCATGTAGGGTTATGCTGAGGTAACCTATTTTATCTTTAATTTCATGTTCCCATATTTAATTGCTAGAATATGAAAATACAATTGATTTTTGTGCAGTGATCTAGTATTCTGTAGGTTTGCTAAAGGTATAATTTCTAGCTTTTTTTGTACATTCCATAAGGTTATCTATATCTGCCTGCTATTTTGGAAAGGATATTGATGCTGTACCTAGGCTTATTGATAAAGAGTGATATGCCTCATTAGTGATATTTGTCAGGGAAATCTCAGGCAACAGTGGTAGCAAACACCTATCTATTTTTCTTCCCATTTTACCTGAATTCACCCTTTATACAAACAAAAAAACTAAACCTCGGAGAGCTGAAGTAATATGCCCAATTGTGGTAGGATTAAACAAAATCTCCTGAATTCTTACTCCATTTAAACACAGTTTTTACTATGCTTCCCACTATCTTCTCATCAAAGTCCAACTGAAATCTCATTTCTTTCAGAAATCATTCAATCCCAGTCTTCCCAGATAGAATTCCTTTCTCTTTTCCTTATGGATACATGATCCTTAGATCATATCATCATATATCTTAGTATTTTCTTCCAATTATTATGATTTGTGTAAGGGAAGTTTTAATATAAACCAAAATGTATGAATCAGAAGCATTTAAAATGCAAAAGAGTAACCAAAAAAGACCCTGGTTTATCATGTGAATAAAAACAATTTTCAAAACTAATTAAAGACCACATTTTGTTCTATAAGATCACGTATGCATGAGGAAATAGAATATCCATTCTGACAAATGACAAAAGTATATTCCCAGGATATTCTTAATAAGTGAGTGGTGAACTTGTCTTTGTTGCAGTGTAGGTATCTAAGCACGTGTTGTTACCAGAGCCAGAAGCTGACGTTTGTCATTGCCCACTCAACTTCCTCAGAGAAAATCTAGCTGAAGAGTGCTAGTAAAAGGGGTTATAAAGTGTACAGATCACCACTTTATCAAGGTTGGCCACCTTCTTCCCTCTCCACTAAACTCTACTTGTGCTGCTCTCACACATAAAACACATGAAAATCAATTTCTCCACAGCTTAGTTTGGTAAAAGAAGATGAGGTTTCTTAATAATAAATCTGGGGTCAATTCTTAGGGCTTAGCAACTTAAAATTTATGACTTGGGCAAATTATTTTACCACTCTATATTTCTTATTTTCAAAGTGTGGATGATAATATCTGTTTTGCATTCATTTGATATTTATATACAATACAGATAAAAATCCCTAAAATCAGTAAACAAAAGTAACAATAGTAGTATATGTTTTTTGTATATATAAGAACTAATGGAATGTTTTTTAAAAAGTTACCTGGAGAATCAGTATTTCATTTTCATTGTTATTTGTTCTCCTTTCCAGTTCTCAAATGCTATAGCATTTGCTGTTATTGGCCTTTGAATGGATGTGCAGTATATGGTCTCGGCCTATTGCAATGTTTGCAAGTTTTCAGTTACAGAGTAAATTTACTCCTTTATAATGCAGGTGCCAATGCACAAGGTCAATGACCACATTTGCAGACTCCCCATGTGAAAGCTGTTGAACTGTATTATCCATCACTAGGTATAGTAGGAAATGATTCGACCTTTCTTTGAATAGTAGTTACTGGATCAAATTATTTTTCAGCTTGAAAATAATTACAAATCTCAAATGCCCATTTAACCCACTGCCTCCTGAATTCACACCAATCCTTCATGTTCCCATTGCTACCACTCATGATCCTAAGGAGAATTACATGGAATATGCAGAAGTAGAATGCAGTAATGAGATGACCGAAGATTTTAGATTCATATGATCTAAATTTAAACCCTGGTTTATTTTCTGTCTTATTAATTGTATGGTTTTTGTCAAATTACTTCCCTATATTTTAGTACTGATGTGAAGTTTAAACAAAATAATATATTTTAAAAATATTGTTGCTCAGTTTCTCCAAAATGTAAAAAGCTTGGAAGTCATCACTCCAGGTCTTTACAATAAGGAAAAGTTGAATAAACTGAAAAATCAATGACTTTCCTTGGACCCATCAGAGAGTTGAAGTTGCTGGACAAATTTCTAGCCCAATATCTGGAAAGATAGGCACATCCAAAGGGACACAGCTGAGAAATGCTTATCTGGAGCAAAGCCTGCTGAGACATAGCAGGTAGGGACACTGAAATGGTGATTTTGATGAATTACTGGAGGTTGAATGTGAACTAGCCTGAGAATGAGAATGAATATCCTGGTGCCTACAATCTTAGGGAAGCCCCCTACTTTTTTCCCCGCTTAAAATTAATTTCATAGTATTACAGGGGTACAATCGCTTTGGTTACATAAATTGCCTTTGACCGCCCAAGTCAGAGCTACAAGCGTGCCCATCCCCCAAATAGCATGCACCGTATACGTTAGGTATGAATTTACCCATCCTTTCCTCTCCCCTCCACCTGCCTGACACTCCATGAATGTTACTTCCCATATGTGCACATTAGTGTTAATCAATTAGTACCAATTCAATAATGAGTACATGTGGTGTTTGTTTTTTCATTCCTATGATACTTCACTTAGAAGAATGAATAGGCTCCAGCTCCATCCAGCATAATACAATAGGTAATTCACCATTTTTTATGGCTGAGTAGTACTCCATGGTATACATATACCACATTTTGTTAATCTACTCATATATTGATGAGGGGAAGCTCCCGTACTTTTGTAGGCTTTACCACCATGAAATTCATAAGGCTCTCATGAGGAAGATTTTAAAAAAGCAAGAGAGATCCCCAAGTGGTTTTGTCAGGGAGAAGAGTAATCATAGAAAAATATATTCAGAGCCTTTTAAACAGCAAAGACTGGTTTTTGTTTCCTTTGCAGAAAGGATTTTGCTGGAGCCTTATCTCAGCTTGGGGAATAAAATTTCCCCCAACTCCACTCACTTCAGGCTTTTTGTTTCTGCTAAGAGGGGGAAAATACATTTCAAAGAGGTCAGGGTTTTATGGAAATAGTTTGGTAATACTGCAGCCAGGGAAGGGAGAAGAGAGCAGGGAGAAAAAAATTGGATCACTAGAAGAACACTGGTGACGGTCACATTGCCAAGATACAGGGCCACTAAAAGATAGATTTAACTGGAAGATTATAGAAATTTCCCTCTTCCCCATACCTTAGCACTATACCATGAAATCTCCAGTGCATTAATAGTGTAGTATAGCCGAAAAAGCTGCATGGAATAGAATATCACTGAGGAGGAATATTTAGGGAAGCACAAAGTCAGAAAAGGAGACAAAAACAAATGCACTAGAGGACTTCAAATTCTCTTATACCTATAGCTATAGGAAACATTAAACAAAGCCTAATATCTAGCTGGGTTAACATAAATCCTGATACTGAAAACCTATTTACCGCAGTTCCTATTCCCAATACAATATGCCTGATTTGTTGTGAAAAATTACAAGGCATACCAAAAACAATGAACAAACAGCAGTCTGAAGAGATAAAGCAATCACTAGAACCAAACTCAGATGTGACACAGATGCTGGGAATATCAGACAGTAAATTTTAAATAACTATCAGTGTTATGATAAAAGCTCAAACGAAATAAGTAGTCAACATGTAAGAATAAATGAGTAATACAAGCGAAGAGATAAAAACTCTAAGAATGAATTAGTGGAGAAAGCTAGAAATCAAAAACACTGTAACTGAAATGAAGAATGCCTTTGATGGGCTCATCAGTAGACTGGAAAAAGCCTAGAGAGAATCACTGAGTTTGAAGATAGGTCAATGGGAACTTTCCAAACTAAAATACAAAGAGAATGAAATAAAAATGAAACAGAACATCTGAGAACATGAGATAATATCAAAATGTGGATCATACACATAATTGGAATACAAGGAGAATATAGGGAGAATAAGCAGAAGAAATATTTGAAGTACTATAATAATTGGTAAGAACTTTAGCAAATTAATGTCAGACACCAGACTACAGATCCACGGGGTTCAGAGATAAACCAAGCAAGATAAATACCAACACACACAAATACACACACACACACACACATATCATATCAATGACATGGCATATCATATTCAAATGACAGAATACTACCCAAAAAGGGAAAATTTAGAAAGTAAGTTCTGATGGTCTTATCTATAAAAGAACAGAAATAAGAATTGCAGTGGACTTCTCATCAGAAACCGTGTAAATAAATATAGAGGGGAGAGAAATATTTAAAGTATTGAAAGAAAAATATCACCATTCAAACTAGAATTCTATAATCCAGAGAAATTATCCTTCAAAAGTTAAAAGAAGACTTTCTCAGAGAAAAGCTGAGGGAATTCTTCACCAGCAGATGTAACTCGCAAAAAAATTAAGTTCTTAACCAATATTTTTTTCATAAACATAAGTGCACAAATCCTCCACAAGATATTAATGAATCAAATCCAACAACATATAAAATGAAATACAGTAATCTTCCCTTATCTACAGTTTCACTTTCTACAGTTTTAGTTACCTGCAGTACAATACCATGAGATATTTTGAGAGAGATACAGAGAGAGATTTACATAACTCTTATTATAGTATATTTTTATAATTGTTCTATTTTATTATTTTTGTTGTTAATCTCTTACTATATGTAATTTATAAATTAAACTTTATCATTGGCATGTATTTATAGGAAAAAACTCAGTACATATAGGGTTAAGTACTACCCATGCTTTCAGGCATCTACTGAGGGTCTGGGAACATATCTCCTGCAGATAAGGAGAAACTATTCTATACACCACAAAGAATGGGATTTATCCCAAGTATGCAAGGCTTGTTCAATCTTCAAAAATCGATTAAAGTAATCCATAAACTCACCAGGCTAACAGAAGAAAAATCATATGATCATATCAGCAGATGCAGAAAAAGCACTACACAAACTTAGGCACATTTATGATAAAAATTCCTCAGCAAACTAGAAATAGAGGGTAACTTCCTCAACTTGATAAAAAACATCTATAAAAGAATCTTCAGCTAATATACTTCATAGTGAGGAACTTGAAGCTTCTCCCCAGGGATCAGGAAAAAGGAGAAAATATCTTGCTTTACCATTCCTATTCAACATCACACTGGAAGTCCTAGTTAATGTAATAAGATAAGAAAAGAAAAGATGTTAAGATTGGGAAAAAAGAAATAAAATATTCTTTTTTTATTTTGTAGAAGACCTGATTGTTTATGTAGAAAATCCTAAAGAGTCAACAAAAAACTTCTTAGAACTAATAAGTGATTAGCACAATTTTAGGATACAAGGTTAATATAGAGGAAAATCAATAAAAGTCAACATACTACCAATGAACAATTGAAATTTGACATTAAAAACACATCATTTACATTAGCACCAAAATTATACTTAGGTATAAATCTAATAATATATATTTACAGGATCTATATGAGGAAAGCTATAAAACTCTGACTAAAATCAAGAAGATAAAAACAAATGGAGACATATCCCATGTATATAGATAGAAAGACTCCATATTGTTAAGGTGTCACTTCTTCCCAGCTTAATCTGTAGATTCAACATAATCCAGTGAAACTCTCCAGAAGTTTTTTTGTGGATATTGACAAAATTTCTAAAGCAGCTTTCTTTATAATTGCTAAATCTTGGTGGCAACCAAGATATTCTTTAATAGGTAACTGGAAAAACAACAGTGGCACATGCATACAATGGAATGCTATTCAGAAATAAAAAGAAATGCATGATCAATTCACAATAAAATAGGGAGGAAACATAATGCATATTGCTAAGTGAAAAGCCAGTTTGAAAAGGCTATACACTATATGATTCTTTCTATACGACAGTCAGGAAAAGGCAAAACTACACATGCACAATAAAAAGATCAGTGGTTGCCAGAGGTGCAGGGGAAGGGAGGGAGGGATGAGAAGGTGAAACTTGAAAGATTTTTAGGACAGTTAGACTATTCTGTATGATACTGTAATAATGGATACATGACATATATTTGCCAAAACCTATAGAACCATATGACAGAAAGAGTGAATATGAATATAAACTATAGATTTTAGTTAATAATGTATTGCTCTTAGCTCATTAAGTGAGACAAATATATCATACTAATATGTTAATAACAGGAAAAACTCAGTGTAGGGTATAGGAGAACTCTCTGTACTATCTTTATAACCTTTCTGTAAATCTAAAACTATTCCAAACTACAAAGGTTATTAAAAATACCTGGCATGTATTGAGTTTTCAAGAAATATTAGTTCCCCTTTACCATATTGACTATATCATACATAGCCTAAATTCAATTCAGTGCAGTTGCTGTTATAGGGGATGATTGTGGAAGAAAGTTTTCTAATAAATATAAAATTTAATAAAATATAATCATATAATATAAAATGATAACAGATTAAAAGTTTAATAATTGACAGTTAAGTAAATCTTTATTGCACACAATTTAATTTTTTTGATGATTCAGATGGCACTTGGGAATCTTTGAAAGCCTCTAAGTCATCATTATGAGCATTAATTATTTCTGTAAGAGTGACAAGCAGAAGTTCACTAATAGAGACCTCTTATTATGAGAATGCCAATTTTAATTTGTTTAAGAATATAGATTCATCAAGGGCATACCAGATTTTTAAAATTATACACATAAAAAATCAATCAACATAACAAAATAAAGGTTGCTCTCAGAACACTCTAATTTGAAAAGTTAACTTTATTAGCATTTTCCTATATTAGTTATTTGCCTGAACTAAAAGAGCTGAACAAAGGATTTAAGAATCCGAGATAGTCAGAAATAAATAGGAAAGCCATTGTTGTCATCTTGGATAAAGAAGGACACATTGCTTGTAGATTTTGCCTGAGTCTGTGCTGCAACATGCTAAGTCATGATAACATAGCAGGATTCCTTTGAATTGCTCAATGGGTGGGGTGACAAAGCTCTTTGAACTCCAATTCCCCAGGATGTCTTGCTACTCTATGTGATAACTTAACAAGTGTTTATCCCTGCCATAATATAGAAACTCGTACATTTTTCCAAAGAAGATTTTCATTTTTTCTCTTTCTGAATGCTGCAGGAATACAAAAAAGAATCTTGAGATGGGGCACAAAATAAACTGGGTAAGCATGAGGAATTAAAGCTCATGTGAGAGTTAAGAGGATTACATCTGCTGCCATCTTTAGACCACCAAAATCCAGAGCAATTTTCTTTGTGGGTTTGGAGGTAAGATTTCAGTTGAGAGGAAAACTGTCACAGAATTTTGCAAATCAGGAGGTGGGAAGATTCTAATTCAGGAAAAGAAACCCTTTATTTGTGAGATTGTGCTGACTCAACGGGGCCCTTGTCAATTATAAAGAACCTTAATTTGGTTTATCAAACCAAATTCATTCATTTGACCAAATATCAAGTACACTGATCCTATAAAATGATGCTAGGCTTTTCTTCTCTGTACCAAAAAAATCAGAGATTCAATTAAATGGAAACAGATGATCTCATATCTCCAAGCCAAATACTTTTAGCCCTTTAAAATGCCCATTTAAGAGTAAAGGAATTAGAGGAGGGAATGAGTCAGGGAATGAGTCTCTTCTCAAATCTCTAGTTAGAGGACAGTTGTAATTCTTTCAATTAAAGTAAAAAAAAATAAAGAAAAGAAACTTAGAGAGCATGTCCTCCTTTAGCCATGCAGGGAATCTGTAATAGTTAATGTTTCTCTCTGCTCTAGATTGTGCTCATCCTTATCCTTAGCCATCAGAAGCAAGAAAATAACTTGCAGACATTTTGATTTCACCATAAAATGTATTTGGACACACAATTAAAAAATATAGTCTCTTTAGTTCAAAGGCAGATAAGCAACTAGCTGTAAAACAATGCTCTATGAACCCACAGACACAAAAAATAATTATTTTCTAGTCACTAAGCCAATATTTAAAACTATTAATATTAATATATCTCTTTTAGCTTCCCTTGCCGTTTTAGATAAGGTCTGTGTTTTTATCCAACTTAATGTTGTAAAAGCTAGTTAAATCAACAAATTATCAAGACCCTTTTCTTACTGTTCTAGTTAAGGGTTTGACACTGTTTATATTTTAAGCCTATTTGCATTACTGCAGAAAATCTTTCTGTACTTCTACAATCAGTTTTTGCTTATCTTTTTCCAAGTTATTTGGATACCTGCCTAAAAATCTCTTGAAATTCACCATCAGTGGATTTAGCAGCCACTTTTTCCTGCAAACTGTGTAATAGACCACCTGATTTTATTTTAATTTATTCAGGGGCTTTTCCATAACGGGATATCTGTGCTAAGAAAGAGAATATGCTATAGTGATAAGAGCACAGAATTCAGGGTTTTAAAAAACTGTGTTGCTTGAAGCACTAGGCTTCTGTGGAAATGATTAAAGTTTTGCTACAAAAGATATAATGGAAGTTGAGAGGACAGAGCTTGTGTCTCTCCCAGAGAACATGGTCCTCACTTTAGTCAGAAGCTTCATTTATTTCTTATATTGAGACTTCGTGTTAGATTTCATTTAAATAAAAGGTTTCAGTGCTTATAAAAATGAATGAAAAGTCACTGTTCTTTTTCAAACTCTATTCCTTATTTCTCTGTGTATCCAAATAGAGCCTCAACCTAGATCCTTGTCCATACACTCAAGCTTGTCAGCTCCCCGTGGCCTGCATCTCTGGTCAATACTTAGATGGCTCTTGTGCTAGAATTTGTACTTGGCATTGAGTTCTGAAAATTCACCTTAACTTTTCTATCCAGACTCTGAATATCATTTGCCACTATCTTGTATGTGATTCTAATAAAATAATCTAACTCTGGTTTTGTTCTATTACTTTATGTATTTTTTCCCCATTTTTTGAAGTTGTTTTTGATGGAAGGACGTCTACTTAGAGGTTTTCCTTGTGTTCCTCCCATTACTATAGATAAATGGTTTGTGGAACTCTAGCTGATTTTCTGTATCCTGCTTGGCTAGAGTTTCTTATGGGCCTGGATAGGAGTCTATACCCCATTTAAAATTTTTATATAACCCATTTTACTTTTAAAATGTCCGTATTTTGACAAATTCAGAGCTACAAAAGTTGAGTGCTGGTTTGGGCTCCAGAAAATCAAGATGGTAATAAAATATCTGAGGGTGCTATTAACCACAAATATAGCAAATAATATGATACCTTGCATCAACTGTGCTGTCTTATTGTTTGAATTGTGTATCCCCTCCCCCATAATATGGTGAAGTCCTAGACTCAAGTACTTGTGAATGTGACCTTATTTGGTTGTAATTAAAATATAAGTTAAGTCCAGGTCATAGTAGAATAGGGTAGGTTCTTAATGTACTATGACTTAGAAGAAAAATATAAAAGACACAGACAGAGAGAAAGAACACTGTGTGATGACAGAGGCAGAGATCGGAGTGACGTATCTGTGGAAATACCAAAAGCTAAGAGAAAGGTGTGGAACAGATTCTCCCTTAGAGTCTTCAAGAGAGCATGACTTTACCAATATCTTAATTTAGAAATTCTAGCCTCTAGAACTATGACAGAATAACTTTCTATTGTTTTAAGCAAAAAAAAAAAAATACAGTTTTGGAAAGAATTCATAGTAAGATCCTTCCCTCTCGCTGAAAATTCATGATTCAGGATACCTGTGATCTACGTTAAAGTAGGTCAAAAAGAACACTTTTCAAAAGAGCTTGATAAAATCTCCTATAGTTTCTTTTGACTTCAGACATATAAAAACAATTTCCAAGATTCAATGATTGAACAGTGACTTGGATGTTTTGTTCTTGTTATTGTTACCCCCAGGATTCTCAGGCGTTCACAACTTCCAGGTCCTATAGAATGGTACCCTTATTGCAATTATTTGTTTACAAGTTGCCTCTCTGGACTGTAAGATGGCCAATAAATGTTATTTGAGCAGAACTGAGCTTGCATGGCCTGAAGGATTTTAGTGCAGTTTTAGAACTCCCATGTTGCTCTAAAGCCATTGCCAAGTACTGATCAGGAAATCAAGCTTACCAAGTCTTCAACAAAAGTGTTCTAGGAATATAGAGGTGTCAATAAAATGTTATGCTTTTAACCAAGATGTTCCTTTCTCAAGTACTCTATAAAGTACTTATCATGAACTAATGGAATCATTAAAAAAAACACTGCATTTCTTCTGAATAACACTATTTTTGGTATGAAGATTCTGCACAAGTTAACCCTAGCTTTTGAAAGTAATGTGTGCAATTTAAGCAATCAGTTGGACAGACACTTCCCCAAAATGGAGAACGGTATTGCTTATTGCGATTCTAATAGTGATTCTGCAGAGATTCGCCATAGAAAAAGATCATTCCAAGCATTATGAATTTCACTCTTCTATGTTTAAACCAGGAGTAGAGTTTTATATGACTGTGATTCACATGAGTATATACTTGATGCAGCCTTCCAAGTGTTGATAAAATTAATTCAGAAGGTAGAGGAATCAGGCAGCTGGATTTTGCCTTTCTTCTTTCTTTTCCTGTCTTCTTTATCCTTCCGTTTCTTTTCTTTATGATATAGAACCTTAGGGTAATCAAATAACTTTTCATAACCAGTTTATCTATTTGCCTTCTAGAGAAAGCAGAGAATATTAGGTGTTTTTTTGTTTGTTTGTTTGTTTTTCCTGGAGCTTAAGGATACTTGAATTGATAAGAATAAAGTACAGTGCAATGTTATGAAATCGAATGCTGAGGCTAACCTCACCCCGCTGTCAATTCATGAAGCAATGAATAAAAATAATTGCAGTATAGTGAGTCATCCTAAGTTTAAATTTATCACTATTTTATTGTTTTATATTTGTGTATCAATCACGGTTTGACCAGACATATGGAACCGATAGGAGGGAGGTGTATATAAAAAGATTTATTGCAAGGCAATGATTTACAGAATTGCGGGGACTGTCAAAGCAAGTCTGAAACATGCAGAGCAGGCAGGAATGTTCTGGGATGAGCTGAAGCTGCTATCATGGGTGGAATTTCTTTTTGCTCAAGGAAACCTCAGCTGTGCTCTCAAGGCCTTTCCATTGATTGAATCAGGCCCACTCAGATTATCTAGGATAGTCTCCCTTACTTATAGTTAACTAGTTATGAACTTTAATCGCATTCACAAAGTAACAGCTAGACTAGTATTTGATTGAATAACTGGGTGTGGTGCCTGGCCCAGTTGACATATAAAATTGATCATCACAATTTATGTGACAACATTCTTCATCTTCCATACTAGTTTAGTAATAATGGGTAGTTACATATTCTCTTAGTAAAATAAAAAGTTGAAAATTTTTTAATTGGTCTCAAAATAATTTTCTGAAATTTTTACCTGTCAATGAAAACTAACGGTCTAGAAGGCACTGCTGAAATGTATTATGCTTCCCCACATTCCCATCTCACAAATGAGAAGATACTGAGGGCCAGAAAGATGCTTTATTAAAAAACCATGGGTGGTATATATTCCTCAGTTTTGTTGAGTTTAATTTCCTCATATGTTGGCTTATCTTATTGCCTTTGAGATTAAGTTATACTGTATTATCTTCCTATTGCTGCATAGCAAATTATGACAAAGTTTGTTACCTCAGAGTTTCAGCAGTCGGGACTCAGATTATCTGCTCAGGGCCTCACCTGGCTGAAATCAAGGTGTCTGCAGGGGCTGTGATGTCATCTGGATTGCAGAGTTCTCTTATCAATCACTTGTTTTGGATGGAATTTAATTCTTTATGATTGTAAGACTGAGGTCTTTGGCTTCTAATGCTGCCCATCATTCCCTGGGATCTGGCTTTCTCTACAAGTCATATTGCTTCTTGAAGACCAGCAAGAGAGAGAGAGAAAGAGTCTTTGATAGTTTGGATCATTCTCACTTCTTCCACCTCTGACCTCTAAAGCATCCTTTAGAGAGGCCAAGACAGCAGACTACAAGCAGCCTGCACAACACCATTCTCATGGATAGGAAGGAAAATAATGAATAGATACTCAATCTTTGGATTAATATCTTAGCGAGAGCACTGGGAATCCCTGTAGAGAGGGAAGTAAAGATAGAAATGGGACTAGCTGCTCAGCAGACTGGAAGTAATTAGGGAAGGCACCCACATGTAGGAAAGGGAAAAAGGAGAGAATCCCAGACTCCAGGGGCAGGAGGCCTCTGCACTGCAGCAGGCCTCCAGACTGATGACAGAGACCTGACTGGAGGCTGTGTAGCTGCATTGCTACAGAGAGAAGGGATGGCTCGCTTGAGAGCTTTGGGCATTGTGGTTGTTCCCATTGTAACATTCCAAACCTGGAATGCTACATTTATCCAGGAGTCAGATCTGTGACTGTAGCCTCCCCCTTGCCCAGGACAGGTGCAGAGGGAGCAGGGAATTCCAACACTCACATGTGCCATGTAGGCAGGTGATGTGTACCCCTACCACAACCACCACCACCAGGGACCCTGGGGATAGCAGGAGACCAAGGGCCTGGCACCTGCTGCTGTAGCTTAGGTGATCCTGCTCAACTGCACTTTTCTCAGGACCCACATGCCTGCAGGCCATAGCACCCACTGTCAATTGCCATGGCAGCTGGACTGCTGCCATAGCCCTGAGTGGGACAAAAGCCAGTGCAGCCACAGTCTTTGGATCTGTGTGGTCTGCATGCCACAGACCTGCATCAACTTGTACAGGCACCGTGCCTCACTGCACCCTGCCCTGCAGCTGTCCTGGCCTGCACTCCTGAGTTCCCCACCCAATAGACCTGCTCGATCCCAAGTAGCCACCTTGCCCTGTGGGTCTATTCTGTGTGGTGGTGCCACTCCATCCCCCATATGAGCTCCGACCTGCTGGCCTGCTGCGTACCAAGGGCTGTTCTGCCCCATGCCCTGTGGGCCTCTGGGGCTGCTATTCACTGAGCACCTGCTATACCCTGTGCCATAGCCTGCACACACCTTGCCCAGCCCATGCGCCTGGCACCTTAGCTGCCTGGACCTGAATTCATGCATGCCGTGCCCTAGTACCTCCTCTTTCCTGCACACATACCCTATCCTGCCAGCCAGCTCAATCTTCTGTGCACACCTGGCATGAGGGGCTGACCCTGCCATAGTGGCCCAGTGACAATCACAGGAAAACAGAAGAGATGCTGCGGAGCAGCAGCATTAAAGGCTCACAGTACATCCTCACTTCTCCAGCCAGGTTAAGCTTCTGGAGTAGGACCCTAAGCACAGCACCCAGGACCCATCCCTATCTTCACCAAGCAACAGAGGTCTCAGCAGAAAACAGGTATACTATATCTGCTATATGTTTTGAACTTAGAGAAGTAGGCCCAGATGAGAAAGCATCAGAATAAAAACTCCAGCAACATGAAAAAACAGGCTGTAAAAAGCAACATAAAAGAATTAAAAAAATCACTCGGAGAAATATGGGATTATGCAAAGTGAACTAATATAATAATTATAGGTATATCTGGGGGAGAAGAAAGAAAAGCAATAAACATGGATAACCTAGTTGAGAGAATAATAAAGGAAAACTTTCTTGATATTGCTGGATACCTTGTATCCAGATATGAGATGGTCATCAAACTCCTAGAAGATTAATAGCAAATAGGACTTCACCAAGACATGTAGCCATCAGCTTGACTAAAGTCAAAGTGAGGTAGAAAATCCTACATGCTGTGAGATGAAAGAAACAAGTTACTTCCAAAGGAAAGCCCATCAGACTAGCAGCAGACTTATCAGCAGAGACCTTTAAAGCCAGAAGGGATTGAGGTCCCTTTTTAGTCTTCTTAAACAGCATAACTGGCAGCCAAGAATTTTGTATCCTGCAAAACTTAGTTTCATAAATGAAGGAGAAATAAAGTCTTTCCCAGACAAACAAACACTAAGGGAATTTGTCATCACTAGACCTGCCCTATAAGAGATGCTTAAAAGTGCTTATATTGGAAAAGAACAATGGATACCCACCAATGAAAAAAACCCTGAAAGTTAAAGCTCATGACCATTATAAAACAATAACACAAGGGATATTATGAAACAACTAGGTATCTTTCAATATGATAAACATAACAGTATTTCACATATCAATACTAACATTGAATGTAAATAATCTTACTGCTCCTTTTAAAAGATATAGACTGGCTGAATGAATGAAAAACACACCCCAAGTATCTTATGTCTCCAAGGAACACATTTAACTCACAAGAATACTCATAGACTCAAGGTAAAAGGATGGGAAAAAATTCCATACAAATGGAAACCAAAAGTGAGCAAAAATAGCTATTCTCATATCAGATAAAATAAACTTTATTTGTACCCACATAAATATACTGAAATATAAAAAAGACAAAGATAGTCATTATATAATGGTAAAGAGAGCAATTCAACAAGAAGACATGTAATAATCCTAAATATATATGCACTTGACACAGAAGCTCTGAGATTCATAAATAAAATACTAATACATCTAAGCATAGAAATAAACAACAACACCATAACTACTGGAGACTTCAACACTCCACTTACAAATCTGGACAGATTATAGAGGCAGAAGATCAACAAAGAAACACTGGACTTACACAGGACTATATAACAAATGGATCTAACAGATATCTACAATACATTCTAGCCCAAATGGCACAATACACATTCTCATCAGCATATGAGACATTTTCCAAGGTAGATCATATGTTAGCCCACAAAAATGTCTCAGAAAATTCAGAAAAATTGAAATAATTCCATATATTTTCTCAGACCACAATGGAATAAAAATCAACTAGAAATCAACTCCAAGAAGAACTCTCAAATCTACACAAAGTCATGGAGATTAAACAACGAACTGCTGAATGAATGATCCTTGGGTCAATAACAAAACTAAGTTGGTAATTGAAAGATTTTTTGAAATGAATGACAATCAGGACACAAACATCCAAAATCTATGGGATGCTGCAAAAGCAGTGTCAAGAGAGAAATTCATGGACTTAAAAGCTTACATCAAAAAGACAAAAAGATCACAAGTTAATAACCTAATGTCACATCTCAAGGAACTAGAAAAAGAAGAACAAACCTGGCCCATAGCTACCAGAAAAAGAAAAACACAAAGTTCAGACTAGAACTAAGTGAAATAGAAACCAAAAAAATATTACAAAGGATCAATAGAACCAAAATTTTCTTCTTTGAAAAGATGAACAAAACAATAGACCTCTAGGTAAATTAACCAGAAATAGAAGAGAAAGGACTCAAATAAGCTGAATCAGAAATGAAAAAGGAGACATTACAAATGATACCACAGAAATACAAAGTAGCAATGGTGAATATTACAAAAACCTCTATGCACACAAAACAAAAAACATAGAAGAAATGGATAAATTCCTAGAAACCTACAACCTCCCAAGCCTGACTCATGAAGAAATAGAAATCCTGAACAGACCAATAATGAGCAGTGAGATTGAAGCATTCATAAAATATCTACAAACAACAAAAAGCCCTATGACAGGCAGATTCACTGATGCATTTGACCAGACCTACAAAGAAGAACTGGTACCTATCCTTCAGAAATTATTTGGAAATATTGAAAGGAGGGATTCTTCCCTAACTCATTCTAGGAAGCCAGTATCACCTTAATACCAAAGCCAGCAAAGGATACAACATAATAAGAAAACTACAGACCAATATCACGATGGACATGGATGCAAAAGTCCTCAAAAATATTAGCTAATTGAATTCAGTAGCACATCAAAAAGATAATTCACTATGATTAAGTGGGTTTCATTGCAGGGGTGCAAGGATGGTTTAACATATGCAAATCAGTAAACATAATTCACCACATAAATAGAAGCAAAACCAAAGACCCCACAATCATCTCAATGGATGCATAAAAGGCCTTTTATAAAATCTAGCACCCTTTCTTGATAAAATCTCTTAACAAACTAGGCATAGAAGTAACATACTTCTCAATTATAAAAGTCATAGATGAGAAACTCACAGCCAACAACATAATGAATGGGGAAGCGTTGAAAGCACCCCCCCCAAGAACTGAAACAAGACAAGGGTGCCCACTGACACCACTTATACTCATTTTAATACTGTAAATACTATCCAGAGCAATCAGGCAAATGAAAGAAATATAGTGTATCAAAATTGGGAAAGAGGAAGTCAAACTATCCCTGTTCACTGGTAATATGATCTTGTATCTAGAAAACCCTAAAGACTACACCAAAAGACTCCTAGAATTGACAGATAAATTAAGCAAAGTCTCAGATTATAAAATTAATGAACACAAATCAGTAGCATTCCTATATTCTAATAACAGTCAAGCTGAGAGTCAAATAAAGGACTCAATACCATTTACAATAGCTACAAAGAAAATAAAAGAGTTGGGAATGTATTAATACTTAACCAAGGAGGTGAGATATCTCTACAAGTAGAACTACAAAACACTGATGAAAGAAATCATAGATGACACACAAAATGGAAAAACATTCCATGCTCATGGATTTCACAGGTCTAGAAAAAATAATTCAATACTTCATTTGGAACCAAAAAAGAGCCTGAATAGACAATGCAATCTTAAAGAAAAAGAAGAAATCTGGAAGAGCATCACATTACCTAACTTCAAATTATACTAGAAGGCTATAGTAACTAAAACAGCATGGTATTAGTATAAACAAAGAGCTAGACCAATGGAACAGAACAGAGTACAGATAAATAAAACTATCTATAACCAACTGATCTGCAACAAAGCAGACAACAACACACACTGGGGAAAGAAAGCCTTATGCAATAAATGGTGCTGGGAAATGGACAGCCACATGCAGAAGAATGAAACAGGACCCCTGTCTCTCACCATATACTAATATTAATTCAAGACGGATAGAAGACTTAACTGTAAAGCATAAAACCATAACATTCTAGAAGTAAATGTGGGAAAAACTCTTCTAGACATCAGGCTAGGCAACGAATCTATGACTAAGTCTCCAAACTCAAATACAGCAATAAAAATAAATAAATAAATGGGACTTAATTAAATTAAAAAATATTCTACAGAGCAAAGAAAATACACAACCTACAGAATGGGAGAAAATATTTCCAAACTATACATCTGACAAAGGGCTAATATCCAGAATCTACGAAGGACTCAAACAAATCAGCAAGAAAAAAACAAACAACCCCATTAAAAAGTGGACAAAAGGCATGAACAGAAGTTTTCCAAAGAAGATACACAAATGGCCAACAAACGTATGAAAAAAAATGTTCAAATTATAAATCAACAGGGAAATGGAAATTAAAACCATGATGAGCTACCACCTTACCCCATGTCAAAATGGCCATTATTAAAAAGTCAAAAAAACGCAACTCCTGGTATCAATGCAGAGAGAAATGAATGCTTATACAATGTTAATGGGACTGCAAATTAGTACAACCTCTATGGAAAACAGTATGGAGATTCCTCAAAGAAATAAATGTAGACATACCATTTGACCTAGCAATCCTCCTACTGGGTATCTACCCAAAGGAAAAGAAGTCATTTTATGAAAAAGACACCTGCACTTGAATGTTTATTGCAGCACAATTCACAATTACAGAGATGTGAAATCAACCTAAGTACCCATCAATGTATGAGTGGATAAAGAAAATGTGAGGGGTGTGTGTGTGTGTGTGTGTCTATATATATACATACACCATGGAGTACTACCCCACCATGAAAAGGCATGAAATAATGTCTTTTGCTGCAACTTGGGTGGAACTTGAGACCATTATCCTAAATAAAATATCTCATAAATGGAAAAGCAAACACTACATCTACTCTCTAATGATTGGGAGCTAAATGATTGGCACACACAGGCACAAAGTGATATAAAGGATGTTAAAAACCAAGAAAGAGGAAGGCTGGTAGGGAACGAGGTATAAAACCTTACCTGTCAGGTATAATCAACATTATTCTGGTGATGGGCACACTAAAAGCCCAAATGTAAGCATTGTAGAATGTATCTATGTAGCAAAAACATTTATACTCTCTTTATACTCCTTACTATTTTGGGAAAAAAAGCATCCTTTAAGAATACCCCTTGAGTAGGTCAGGCCCACCAAGTATAAATTTTCTTTTGTTTAGTTTAAAATTAACAAAATGGTAGCCTTAAAAGAGGTCTACAAAATCCCTTCACCTTTGCCACATAGCACGGCCCATTTAGGGGAGTGATATCCCATAATAGTAACAGGTTCTGCCTACATTCAAGGGAAGGGGATTCTACATTGCCTGTACACCAGGAAAGTCTTGGGAGCCATTTTAGAATTCTATTCATTAGACAGAGTCAGTTATTTTTTAACACCATCTTATTTTTACTTTAACATAGGGCAAAGTGAAAGAAAGAGGATAAAATTTAATTCATTTCATGTAACAGTGCATTCATGATGGCACTGAACTGAATAAAATAGGTTAAAATTGGGTTTATAAAAGCAGTAATCACCAAGAATTATTATGTAATAGATTTTGTTCAACTAAATCAATGTGTAATAGAACCTAGATAGAATTAAACTGGAAAAAGTACAGAGATTTTTACAAGCTCTAGAGATAATCATAAGAAAATGGGATATAGATCGTGGATTGACACTTTTGCATCATCTCAGTCTATGAAATTGGGCAGACAGATTTGCTTAAAGGATAAGCTCTCATTTGGCTGCCATTCAAACACACAATTGCTCATCATGTAATTTTTAAAATAAATGAGTCAGAATAGTGATGAGGATAGAGCAATACTTAATTAGAGGTATTCTAGCTCTGGGTAAGCTCTGCACTCCTCTTAGAGTTCAAAGGTCAGCAGTCCAGGGCTGCTTCATATTTGCCCTAGCTTTCATCCTTCTCCCCAGAAGTAGATTTACTATGACGTTTAAACATCAGGGCCTCTCACTTGTCTCTTTCAAGACCCTAGGGGCTTTTGTGCTATGTTCATACAAGTTAGACATTTTCATAAAATATTCAAAATAAAATAGTTTTATATAATAGATTAAGACTGTTTTCTCTTTTCACTCCAACTCCCCCTCTGCTATACTTTTCCTAGAGTTAGGTAGCATTGGAACAGCTATGAGTATTTTTTGGATACAGTGAAGTAGAAGTTGAATTGAGGATCCTTTTACTTGGGTTTCAGGATGAAATTATGCGGCTCACCATCATGTCTGGGCATAGTTATTACAAATTTTAGTTATTACAAATCATCACAGAGCAGCCATAGCTTCTGGGTATGTTGTTACCACTCATTCTGCTAACTTATCTAGGGGTATGACATAAAGACAGGCAATAAACTTGTTAATGAAGGTCAAAAGTAAAAAAAATATTGAAAATAAATCACAGTAAAAGAAAACTTGATGTGTTTTGAAATGTCAGCTCATATATAAAAGAAATCTGACTGTTAATTCCCAAATTTGACAAAATTCCTGAAAGTTTATGTAATACAATAAAAAACAAGTCATGGAACTAAAAAGAAATTGTAAACTATCATTAAAATATTTTTATCAACAGTGCTTAAGGAAAGCCTAAACTATCTTTGTATTCTCTTGTAGAAAATGAATTTATAAAACCACTGCTATAGACAGTCAATGAGTATACAGTTGAATAATAAATTATAAAAGTATTATAGACATGTGTTAAGCAGTTAAAAAATATAAAATATTTTGATTTCTATAATTCTGTAGTCTCTTGTGTTATTTGTCAGATTTTAAAGAGTATTTTTTTCTCATTCAAAATAAATTTTTGCTTTCATTCTTAATTTTTTGTTCATAATTTTATATTATTTTTCTTAAACAGGACCTCCTAGATTCTTATAAGACTACTAAGCTGAATTTATCCCTAGCTCTTTCACTTTGTTATCCCAAAGAATAACTTTTATAGCAGGTTGTAGCATCTCTTTAATGTCCTGTGCTATTTTATGATTATTTATTTTATATTGACATGGAAAGTTTGTTTTCATATACAGTTAAACTAACCAGCTCTCTAAACTTTGCTTTGGCTTAACTTCTTTGTGTCTCAATTTCCCTTTTTGTAATATTGGCATCCAGTTGAATGTTTCACATAGCAGTCTCTGAATAAGTGTAACTTCCATTGTTTGTCTCACTATTACTATTATCATTATCATTCTCATAAATGATAGCATTTTAAATAAAGGCTTTTATTTATAGTTGAAGTAATTCAGCGAAGTACATTCTTTCAAATAATGAACTAGCAAACAAAAAAAAAAATGAAAGAGTCATTTTCTGAAGGAGTCAAACTTCCAGATAAGATAAAATGATAAGAATGATTTGAGTCTAAAAGTGCATTATAGTTAGTCTCTCCAGTATTTTTTTCCTAACATGGGTCTCCTACTAGGCAATGCTATATACACACTGAATATAGGCATGTTTACTGAATTTATCTCATTAATGCTGTTAAAACACTTCAACTGTTCACACAAACACAAAAATTGGCTTGGTGAACCTTCTACCTAATTCCGATGGGTAAAAGTGGTGATTGAAGAATGGGATAAGTACACAGGGAGTTTGTTCTGCAATTCAAAAGGAAAGTGGAATTAGACATTTAACCCTGGTCTTCAGAGAGAAAAAGGGCTAAAAACACAATGCACCTATAAAGCAAAATCATGTGAGATGCCATGTAATTTTTCCAGAAACATAAAATAGGGATGAGTACAAAGTTTCTGTGATGTATTTGGTAACTGTTTAAGATCCTACTGTTGGTCAAGTAGGATGGGAGCGCATGACTTCTACCACTAAATTACCATGTTCTTTCCACTACCGCAGTGAGTGATCACTCATCTCATATAGGAAATGAGAAAAGAACAAAGAGAAAGGAGAGACTCAAGTAGAGAGTAGGTTCTAGAGAGGGTTAAATATAAAAATGGTATTTCAGAATATCCTGCTGGCTGCAGAATATCTCTTTGTAGACATTCTCGTTGAGGATTTGGGCTGGGTTTGGTGAAAGCACTATCTCAGGGAGTCATGCTAGGGTTATGAGGGTTGGACTGCTAAACTGAAACAATAGAAGTGTTTAGAAAAGGTGAACCAAAAAAATATATTTGCCTTGGATAAAAGCAGAACAGCTGTAGAGAGGAGTCAAGGTCCAAGGTTATAGCCAGGAAAATGGTGAAGAATATAATATCCAAAGGGAAGACAAGACAGAAATGAGGCACTGAATATTAAGGGTGTATCAAGAAAGCCAGTAACAGGTTGAAATTCCATGTGAAGAAGACCGAAGGGACAAGTTCAGAAATATGGCTGCTGAAGCTTTTTTGTGCCTGCCCTGGCCTTTTAATACTATTCCCAGGAAAAGCATGTAGAAGATGTTAAAGTAACTTCAGGGAAGGTGTTTCAGGCAGCAGCTAAATATCTCCTTATATCAATAGTTTTCTATTTTTTTCTGAGCAGCATAAATCTTTTTAAAAATAATCCTTGCGCAGAAATTCAATATATAAATGGATAAAAAATAGAATCGATCCTATTTAGATGGAGGTAGAATTCAGAATTGTGCCACTGGCCAGACATCTGGGCCCTCAGTCCTGTGGGATCCCCTGGGCAATTTTCCCAAATATTAGAGTTTGCATGGTTTGAAAACTACCTTTCTAGACCTTCTAAGATGTGTCCTTATCTCAGGTCAGATAACCAGAAAGTTATGTTTTAGACTTTATTAAATTGATTCTCAGTATATCACTGATAAAAATTTAGTATGCCCCAAGTGCTAATCACAGATCAACATAAGAAGCAACTATGAAAAACATTTTTTTTATTTTCAGTAGAACTGCAATTAAAACCTTGTTTATTTCTTGCTTACTTTCCCTGAAATCATTTTATGTAATAAACTTCTCTTAGAAAATAGGTCTTATGGCCTGGCTAGCCTTATTTTTCCCATTTGTGATAAAAGGTAAGATTTGATGGATTCTAGAGTTCCCATAAGTTCTTAAATTATGCAATTTTAAATAACTTGTGGGTTAATTAAAATTTATCTTTTTAATACTCTATTTGCTCAGGAAATTACTTCCGAAAAAAATCCTTCTGTTTCCCAGGCTCAATATGAGATCTGCAAAAACAGACATGAACTTGGTTCATTTCACTATTTTCACACCCCTCACGCTGACCCAGTCTCAAGGGTCTCTTTCTGTTCCCAAACATGCTAATCTTATTTCTGCATCTAACTATCTCCAGTTGCTTTTATTCTCTGGCAGAGCTTCACTGGTTGGCTCCTCCTCATCTTTCAGATTTTGTTTCAAGTATCATCTTCCTGTTCACCCTATTAAAGTTGCTTCTTTATCTCTCCCTCACTTTATATCACTTCATGACTTGCCACACGGTAGACACTCAATAAATATTTCTTGAATAAACAAAAACATGAATCAATTTAAAAATGAAGAATCAATCTCTAACACTAGGAGCTCACTATATTGGGTAGAGACAAAGCTATAAACAATAATAATATTTTAAATCCTCTAATAAAGATGTGGGACTAAGTGCTATGCATACACAAAGGAAGGAATGTCTATGCCAGGTAATTCTAGGCAAAGGCAATAATTTTGAGCTAGGTTTTGATGAATGGATAGAAGAACGGCAAACAGGGAAATAAGACAATAATATTCCAGGTAAAAGGGAAAACTTTGACTCAAAATACAGAGCTGAGAAAGATCACAGGGAATAGTTTTGGGGGATAGTGTGGCTTCAGGATTTTGGAAGCAATGCTAAAAAGTGTGGACTTCATTCAGCAACTGCTGAGGATTTTTGAAGGATTTTAAATGAGGAAGCAACATGATTAGATCTTTAGATAAAATAGAGTTTGCTTATGTAACAGCTAAAAGTACAAGAGAATGGATCTCTCCACTTCTGAGGAAAGGGGAGCAGAATTTCAATCATGGGGGAAAATGTCCTTTTGAAGAATTGTTAAGAGCCAATTGCACTATTTGTGTGTGTATGCGCACGTCTGAGAACATATACACTATGAGCTTAAAAACAAGAGCCAAAAGCAAGTCTAGATGACATAATAATTACCAATAAAAAGGGAAAGGAAAGTGATGTCTTTAATAATAACAGAATTTTCTGATTTAAAGGCAAGTAAGGAGCCATTTTTTTTTTTTTTACCTAACCCAATTGTCTATACACAGTCAATCAAATCTTTTCTTTCAGATTTAATTGTCTATCCAATTCCAGGCTTAAGGTTAGGATTTCTGATGGAAACACAGACAAGGCCTGATACGTACACTGACTAACAAATTCTAAACACTCTTCTTCGTCTTATATGGCAATTATACTAGTTATAATAGAGAGAATGATTGCTTTTCCCTAACTGCCACTAATTATCTTTCAATATTTACTTAATGGATAATCGTCGTCAGATTAACTTTCATTCATGGAATGTATAATTATAAATGTAAATCAATAAAATGTAATTGTGGCTGGCTACACTAACACTTTGAAAAACAATTTAATAGCAATTGTATGAAAAGAACTATTTTTTTTTAAATGTAACACAATCGTTAGGGTTTTCTCCTAGAAAAGCTATAATAATTCATACATTAAGTTGAAATCTCTGGTAAAAGACTCATGCAATAATCAGTTTTGTATAAAAGAAATAATGTATAAAATAGTTCCACAATGTTTAACTAACTTCCAGGAGATTTGTAGTGGCTTTCCATTGCAACCTGTAACTTGAAAATAGGTTAGGACCTTTCCTAGGCTGTCACCTAAAGCATTATCTGTTTCTTCTTCCTTGGAATGTGGTCTCTCTCAGGTCAGGACTTCAGGAATTTACTGAAGTACCTATTCATGGCTTTCTTGCCTGTGCTCTTGACCCTCCTGTATTCTATTTGCTGCACAGGATCCACGTGATAGTTTTGTAAACATAAATCAGCTTGCATTGCTGCCTTGGTTATATATTCTTCATTGGCTTATCATTGTATTCAGAATAGCATCTAATGCCCATAAAATACCCAATTCCAATATGCTGGATATTCTTTAATTATATATCAGTGTTGTATTTGCCAAATAATTTTTTAACATTTATGGAGATAATCATGTCTATTTTCTGCTTAAGTTTAATAATATGGCATATCGTATTAATAAATTTCCTAATAGTGAACAAATGTTGCTTTCTTCTAATAAATCTCACTTGATCATGGGATATTATTTTCTTCTTGTGAAGTTGGCTTCTGTTAAAAATGTTTTATTTTGTATTTTTGCATAAGTGATACCAGTCTGTAACTTCCTTTCTGTAATCTTTATCCTGCTTAGAATTTATATTAAAAAGGAATTTGAAAAGTTCTTTCATTTTCTAGGCTCTGAAGACATTTATGTATCATTGGGGCTATCCAGTCTTTGGTCTTTTGTGATTTGGTAGAGCTCCCTTGTGACACCATCTAGGCCTCATGCTTGTTTTTATCTAATACCATTCTCTGTTGTTTCAATGGATATTGACATAGTTAAGCTTTCAATTTCCACAGGGGTCACAGAAATCTATAAAGTAGTCTCTCATGAATTTTAAAAATGTATTCTGTTTCAATGGTTCTTTTCTCCTTTTCATATCTTATTTTGTATATTTGTGTTTACTTTTTCTCTCAATTAAGGTAACTAGTAATTTGTATATTGTTTTCTTCATACTTTACTTCCATAAATTATGTTTTTAATTTAATAATTATTTTGGAATATATTATTCTCTATTTTCTAGCACTTTAGGAGGGAACTTAATTTACTTGATTTTATTATTTATGGTTATTGAATTTGTTTATTTTTATTAATATTTCTTTTGATCGCTATTTAAATATGTTCCATTGATTCTAATGTGTGTTGTTTTCTTATTATTAAGAAAATAACATACATGCAGGCCCTTCTTCTTATTATTCTTTATATTGCTATTAGATCTGTAAAAGAAAAATCTGAACACAATAAAATTTTAGAGTTTATTTGACCAAGAAGCAATTCAGGAATTGGGAAACACCAAACAGAAAGAAGTAGGGTTCCAATGACAAAATCTCAGAGGGAAGTATTTATGAATTAGGGTAAATATGGAAGCAAAATATGTTAACCAAATTCTTTTTTTGGTTTACTTTGTGTTTCAGTCCATTTTCTGCTGCTATAACAGAATACCATAGACTGGGTAATTTATAAAGAAAGGAGATTTATTTTGCTCCTGGTTCTGGAGGCTGGGAAGTTCAAGAGTGTGGTGTTGGTATCTTGTGAGGGTCTCATCCCATGGCAGAAGGCTTCACATGGTAAGCAAGAACTTTATCTTTTTATCAGGAAACCGCTCTCTCAATGACTAACCCGCTCTCACAATAATGGTATTAATCAATGGTGGAGCCCTCATGATTTAATCACCTCTCAAAGGCCCCACCTCTAACAACTCCACACTGATGATTAAATTTAAACGTGAGTCTTAGAGGGGTCATTCAAACCATAGCACCTTGTTGGAAAATGCCTAGTCACATAACCATGTGTTAGTTGGCTGCTTATGATTGGCTGAAGTTTAAGTTTTGCTTCTGTCTAATATAAACATTTATCAGAAATGACCTAAGTTTAGTTTAATTTATGCTTGCAGCTTAGGAAAAGTTAAGGCTATTTTTAAGGCCTAGCTGGTATTTTTATTTGTTCAGGAATTTTTTAGGCTAGGTCTCCATTTTAATTTTGTTTTAACAGTTTCTAGTTTTATTATATCATGATCAATGTCTGTTGTTATAATATTTTTACTTTGTAAAACTTACTAATACTTTTTTGTACCCCACATATGATCCTTTTTTGTGACCGTTCCAAGTGAGATAAAAGTGTGTTCTCTTTTATCAGATGTATGGTTCAGTATGTAGCCATAAGATTATCTTTATGGATTATATTGTTCAGGTCCTCTGTGTTCTTGCTTACTTTTTTGGCCATTTGATCTGTTTTGTACAGAGAGTGGGGTTTTAAATTGTTGTCATATCAGTCTATTTTTACCTATGTATCCTTATATTTCATGTAATTTTTGCTTTATAAAGATGGTTACTGTCATTTTATGTGTACTTATAACAGTTACATAATGGTTTCAAATGATAGGTTTTAGTATTTGTAAAAATGCCCTTCTTTGTTGAATTTGATACTTTTTAATGTAAATTCTACTTTGAAATCAGCAAAGCAATGTCTATTTAATGTTTTCACTTTTCTAGTATATGTGTGTCCATCTTTTTCGACCTTTCTGAATTATTTTTTGTAAATCTCCTGTCTACAGATTATAGTTGGGTCTTTCTTTGCTAGACAAATTGGAAAATAATTTTACTTTTACTAGGTGACTTAAACCTACTTAAATTTATACATAACTGATAAATTCTCACATTTTTTTAAATCAAGTTGAAAACAATATTAGTGATCCTATAGATTAAATACATACTAGAAATTTTAATATGTTAAATTACAATAAATCCATATACTAAATCAGACTCATTTCTAGACTCCCCAGAAACCTAAGTTGGAATCATGGAACCCCTTATAGCTTGGCAAGTGTCTGTGTGTGTACCTATGTGTGTGTCTGTTTATGTCTCTATGTGCCTGTGTGTGTATATTTTCATATGTATCTTTTGAGCTGCTGTCTCCACACACACACCCTCAAGTATATGAGTTACTTGGCTTTATGTATAACCTCTCTACTATCCCTCATTCTGCTGCCACATGCATACAGAGTGTCAGGCAAATGGTAGGTGGTCAGTAAATATTTGCTGAATTAATTAACACATGAACAGCTCAGAGGTATGAGCCTCCTAAATGTTAATTATATTTATTAAATTATGTGAATTCATTGTTCCAGTTGTCTGTGGAGTAAATTTATAAACATACACAAGTAATTTAGCTTTCCGGTTTAGGCAGAAGTTAGTCTAATTGTTTTAATGCATCTTGTTTTCAGGTAATAGTTTCTGTCAGTAAGAGTTTCTAAGGTCAAACACCTAGTAACTATCCAGGTTTGAACCCAAGCTTGTTAAACTGCATTATCTGTGCTTTTAACCTTAGCCCAAAATCATATCTCATTTGAAAAACATTTATACTATTGCCCTGGATCCTCAATCACCCTTGGCATATGATTCAGACCCCAGCTCCAACCTTACTATTTTTATTTTGACTAACATAATTGCTCTTTATAATGAACCCTGGAAATTTAAAATACTGTTATTTATTGGCTCCTTAGAAAAGCTTTGTTATCACTAGCTTGCTAGTGCAACTCCCTGGCATGCTTTCCCCCCTGCTTTTGGTGTGCTAATTTTGTTTCCAGAAAGGAATATAGGGGTTTTAACTTTTATTTTGGATCATTAATTTCACTAAGTCATTTGGACAGCAGGGTACTAACAGCTTTCTCAGCACTTTGAATGAAAGAAGACTTTGAGAGTGCCTCAGTTGAATGCTTCTTATTCTAAGCTGAAGGCTTGCATTAGAAATAGACTACACTGTCCATGGAAGATTTATGAGTATATGATTGAACCAGGAATGACAGATATGATAATATATGAAGCTTTCACAAATACGTGGGTGAAAAGAATCATTTTCACAGTGCCATGAATGATATTCTCAATTTAATTAAAATAAAAAACAAGCTATTGGAATAATATCTATAGTATTCAAGTTTGGTGTTCCTACCAATAGTTTGAGACATTAAAAGCTATTTTAAAAAGCACTGATTGAAAATTACTTTAGTTATCATTTAAAAAATAATTAAAATGGTTACACTATTACAAATAAATATATTGTTTAAAATATTTACAAAATACTGATTGGTAGAAAAACAGGAAAAATGCCTCAGCTGATAAGGTTTTGGTATTATAAACTTCTAGAATGTTTTAATGAATATATATGTATTGGCCTTCATAACTTGTTTTAAATGAGAATACCCACATCCATATCCATATCACGGTGGACAGTTTTCATGTTTTGACTCTCTAATCTCAGCACTTTATACCTGTGAGGAATTCCTTACCTTTTAAGCACTGGTGAAGGGTTAAACTTGCCTTTCATTATGAGGCCGGAGATACTTCCTCACTTTTCCAGATTCTTTGCCAGCAAGTTTATAGGCTGGTACCTAAACTCAGCTCATTATCATAGTTCATCTGGAATTACTGACATAAGAGGCCATTCTTTCTTGCAACAGCAGTGAAGAAAGCAGTTCCTTCTATTTTCCACTGATAAAAATGGTGACAATTCAAGCCACAGTATTTTTACATCAGAATATGTGAATCTTCCAACTTTGTTTTTCTTTTCACCATTGCTTTGTCTGTTCTTGGTTGCTTATACTTCCATATGAATTTTAGAATTAACTTGTCAATTTCTGCAAAAAAAAATCAGCTGAAATTTTGATAATGTTTCTGTTGAATCTATAGATCAATATGAAGAGTATTGCCATCTTAATAATAATTATGTCTTCCAATCCAGGACCATAGTTTGTTTCCATTTATATAGCTTTTCTTTGATTTCTTTCAACAATGTTTTATAGTTTTCAGCATATAATTTTTAAACTGGCTTTATTAAATATATTTCTAAGTATCTTATTTTTTAAATGCTATGGTACATGGTATTGTTTCAGATTGTTCATTGTTAGTGTACACACATATTATTGTTGTATGCCAATCTTGTATCCTGAAACCTTGTTAAACTCATTTATTCTAAAATTTTTACTAGGTTTATTTAAAGTTTTTATATACATGGCTTTTTTTTTTCCCATTCAGCCAGCCTATGTTTTTTTAGTGGGCAATTCAAGCCATTCACAATTATTGAGAGAATTGATATTTGGGGTGGATTTCTGTTCATCCTGTTGAGTATACGCTTATTGTTTCATTTTATTTCTTGAGCCATTGTGGAATATGGGTTCTGAACTTTAGCTTTTGGGTGGTTTTATACTGGTGGGTGTCTATAGTGCTGGTCAGTATATAATGCAGGTCTGAGTACTTCCTTCAGGGAAGGTCTGGTCTTCGTAAAATCCCTCAGCGATTGCTTGTCTGGGAAAGTCTTTATTTCTCCCTCACATAATAAGCATAGTTTTGCAGGATATGGAATTCTAAGCTGGGCATTATTCTGCTTTTCTAAAACAGAAGGAGGATGGGTACTCATTCCCTTCTGGCTTGTAAGATTTCAGTAGAGAAGTCTGCAGTTAGTCTGATAGGTTTTCCTATCAGAATGGAAAAACAAGCATTACATGTACTAACCATTAAATTGGTATTAATTGATCAACACTTAATGTGCACACATTGAAGTAACATTCATCAGGTGTCAGGCAGGTATGGGGGGAGGGGTTGGGTAAATTCACACCTAACAGGTGTGGTGTACACTCTCTGGGAGTTAGGCACACTTGTAACTCTGACTTGGGCGGTGCAAAGGGAATATATGTAACCAAAGCATTTGTACCCCCATAATATTCTGAAACTTAAAAAAATTTAAAAAATAAAGATAATAGTATAAACTTGTTTGGAAAAAAAGTTTCTAGACAAGATCATGTCATCTGAAAATAGATAATTTTATTTCTTTCTTTTTAATATGAATGCCTTTATTTCTTCTTCTTCCTTAAATATCCTGCCTAGAACTTATATTACAATGTTGAAAAGAAATAGCAAGATCAATACCTTGTCTTTTTTTATGGTCATTTAGTCATTCACCATTAAGTATAATCTTAGTCTGCTCATGTTGTTAAGTGTTTTTATTAAGAAAATGTGTTGGATTTTGCCTCGTCTTTTCTGCATCTATTGAGATACTCATGTAGTTTTTGTCTTTTGATATGGTATATCACATTATTTACAAATATTAAAACACCATTGCACTCCTGGGGTAAATCCACTTGGTTGTGGTGTATCATCCTATTCATACGTTGCTGGATTTGGTTTTCCATTTCGTTGGGGTTTTTTATGTCAACAAGAAATATTAGTCTGCAGTTTTCTTGTGATGTCTTTATCTAATTTTGCTATAAGTTTAATGCTAGTCTTAAAAAATGATTTGGGAAATATTTTCTCCTTTTCTATATTTTGAAAAAAAATTATGAAGAATTAGTATGAATTCTTCTTTAAATATTTGGTAGAAATCACCAGTTAAGCCATCTGAAACTATGATTTTTTTTCCTGGAATGTTGTTAAAGTACTAATTTAGTCTTCTGATATATTTTTATAGGTCTATTCATACTTTCCATTACTTCTTAAATAGTTTTGGTTGTTTTGTTTTTTAAGGAATTTGTCCATTTCATGTAAGTTGTCTAATTTGTTGATATGCAGTGGTTTGTAGTATTCTCTATGATCACTTTTTTTTCTGTAAAGTTAGTAGTGATGTTCCCTCTTTCATTCCTGACTTAATCCTCTCTCTTTTCTTGGTCAGTCTAGCTTGAGTTTTGTCAATTTCACTGATATATTCAAAGAGGTAACTTTTGGTTTTGTTGATTTTCTCTAGTGTTTTACTATTCTCTATTTTATTAATTTCCACCCTAATCTGTAGTATTTCTTTTCATCTGCTTGCTGTGTGCTGTGCTCTTTTTTTCTCTTCAGTGTCTTAACATGAAAGGTTAGATTTTCTATTTGAGATCTTCTCCTTATTATATATAGCTATTACAGCTTTATACTTTCCTGCAAGCATGGCTGCTTTCCCTGCATCCCATAAGATGTGATATGCTGTTTCTTCATTCATTTTGGAAAATTTTCTAATTTCTTTTGTGATTTATTCTTTTGTTCTTTATTCCTTCTTTATTGATTTCTTTTATGAAAGTGAATATTTTCTAGTTTGGTATTTTTATTCCATTAATGATTATTTCCTGACTTAAAAGTATTTTTAGTATTTGCTTCAGGATTTACCATATATATCTTAGCTTACCCGCATCCTCTTCAAATGTATACTAATTTAATTCAAATGAGATATAAAATCATTGTTCCTAGATAGCTCTATTCCCTCTTCCTCCTTTATGTGTCATTATTCTTATACATATTAGAAACACAACACAATATTGCAATAATTATTACTTTGTATAATTTTAAGTTTAAAAAAAGTTGAGAGAAGAAATAATATCAAGCATTAGATAGAGAGAATTTGTAATAATAACCTTCTTATTTACCATTTCTGGGTTTTTTCATTTGTTCCTGTGAATTCTAGTTACCATCTGGTGTCATTTTTTTTCCAATACAACTTTACTCTTATCCACCTCCTTTTGCTTTTATCACTAAATACATTATATTTCTATATGGGATAGCCCCAATAATACAATTATATATGCAATGTTTTATATAATTGTTGATTGAACAAATTAAGAGGAGAAAAGAGAAGAAATGCAAGTACATAGTCTTTTATAATTGTCTACATAATTACCTTTACCAGAACTCTTTAGTGCATATGTATATACAAGTATGGATTCAAAATATTCTTTAAAATCATTTGCTTTCTGAAGAACCTTCTTTAATGTTTCTTATAAAGTGGGTCTTGGAGCAACAACTTCTCTCAGTGTTTGTTTATCTGAGAATGTGTTTATTGGCCTTAACTTTTGAAATATTGTTTTTTTTTTGCTTGGTATAAAATTCTTGCTTAATAGTGTATTTTTAAGTACTTTGAATATGTCACACTAGTGCCTCCTATCCTCTAGTATTTCTGATGAGAAATCAGCTGTTAATATTATTGGGATTTCTTTGTACCTCACTCATCTTCCTCTTGATACTCTCAAGATTTTTTCTGTCTTTTTTTCAACATTTTTACTATGAAGCATCTGGGTATGAATCTCTTTTGGTTTATTTTACTTTAAGTTTCTTGATGTTAGTTTTATGATCTCATCAAATTTAGGACATTTCAGGCATTATTTCTTTGAATATTTATCTTGGTTTTTTTTTCTCCTTTATTTCTTTCTAGTTTTTCCATTGTGTATATGTTTTTGTGCTTAATATTCACCCATATTTCTTTGTAATTGTATTTATTTTTCTTGAACCTTTTTTTTCCCCCTCTGGTTTTGAATAACATAATCTCTATTAAACTGTATTCAAGTTTTCTGATTCTTCTGACATTTTAAGTCTACTGTTGGGACTGTCCAGTCAATTTTTTATTTTAGTGAATTTACTTTTTAAATATCGAATTTTCATTTAGTTCTTTCATATTTATCACTTTATATTTTGTATGTGTTGGGAATTTTTAATCTTTACTTATGTAATTGTGGTTTACCTCTTTACCTTTTTTCTTTGAACATATTAATAATGGCTTCTTTGAATTTTTTTCTGCTAAGTTTGACATCTGGCCCCTCTCATGGGAAGTTTTCTACTGCCCATTATTGTCTCATAATTTTTTTGAATATGCCTATTTAGATAATATATTTTTCTAACTTAATACTGACCACACTCAGGGTTTGTTTTTGTTGCTATTGGTTGCTTGTTTACTTCTTGGACTATTTTAATAAAGCCTGTATCCCTGACAGTGTGTAGCCTTTATCTTCACTCCTCAGAGAATGGAGTTTGGGGCATGTGCACAGTCTTCCTGGGATTACAGTGGTGTTAGCAGTGCTCTCTTCGATTATATTTCTAATCTCTCTGTAAATCTGTCTGCTTCTGATGGTATCACACTCAGGTATTTGGCTCAAGTAATTACTGGCCTATTGCTCTGGCTTTTTCAATAATGCCCAGGTACATAAATTGCTCCATAGTCTGAATCAATTAATTTTAAACACCTTGGTAGTGGTAGTTTTTGAGGCCAATATTTGAGGTTTATTCTGACCTCAGGAATGTTCTTTTTATTAATATCTGGCTCCTTCCATCATTATTTCTGGTAAACTAATTGGCCTGTGGGTTAGCTTGTTGCTCTAATTGTATTTCTAGCATCCTATTAATTGCTTACTACCAAAAGAATTGTTTTTGGCAATGTCTTTAGGCTCAAACTTCTCCCACATCCTCTTCCAAATATAGTCATTTCCTCCGGGGAGAACTTTAGAGCCCTCTATTCTTATAACCTATCTCTCTCCACTGAGCCATGTGTCTGCACCACTTTTCCAGAACTGGTATGAAGATAGTTGATGGCTTCTTTCAATGATACTCCTGATTTATAAGCAGGGACTGGGCAGGTGGGTAGTTTCTGGTTTTCTCATCTTGCCTTCCCTTGCATGAAATGTCTACCCTACAAGGGAGATGGGGTCAATGCAAGTAGGGACTCAGTATTCTCAGCCTGTCACACTGGGCTTAGAGCCTGTGCCCTATGGATGAGGGCTGTGTGGAGAAAAGGAGTCCCTGACCTCTCAGCTGCACAAACCTTGATTTTAACCTTTGAAACATGGAGCTTAGGGAACTAAGAAATTATGGCAACTTCACTCTCCCAGGGAGGTACTGTAGTCTTTAAATGGAATCAAAGGGGAGAGAAAGCCCTGGTTCTTCCACCTCACTTACCTGAATTGGAAATTCCATCATGATGAATTGGGTTGGGAGAGTGAATGATGATTCAAGTGCCACAGACTCACTATTCTTAGGAGATTTAGTAGATTTCCTTGAATAAATTTTATCCATTTGTTGTATATCCTTAGGAAAATCAATTTCCAAAGATAAACTAGTTAGTCATATACACATATAAATTTTTTTACGAGTTATACTTGTTTCACTGCAGAGAAGTTCCATGTGCTCATCACTGTTCTAGGAGTTGTCATCCATCTCATGTACTTTAATTAATGCTCATTCTGTTTAATTTAGCTAGAATTGGTTTCTATTTACTGTAGCTAACTACTTTAAATCGTGCCTTCCTCCAAAAACACACACAAACATACAAAACTACCAAACTGAGACCTATATTGCCTTATGTATAAGATATTAATATTTTTGTTGAAATAGATGGCCTTCAATTAAAAGTAATAAAGTTGTTTTTGCTTGTCAATTAGCGAGTACTTTTTTGTCTGTTTTATCAAAATGTTTAAAAGGAAAAAGTGAACTACTGAGGAATTAAGTCAAATATTAAGATGTCCTTCAATGGTGGTTAGGAGGCCTATCCTGGTAAGTTTACTTTTTTAGGGGTTATAAAAATATAATATTCATATATGAACACATACATTTAACAAGAAATACTGCCATATATATGTTATATATTCTGATTTTCAGTTAATGTGTTGTGAATGTTTAATAATTCAATTGTCTTCAATGTTGAATTTTTAACTTCATGTTCCTAAATATACTTTTGAGAAATCCCTGAATGTCTTCATATTTTATGCCAAACTCTGGGTATTAATTTAAGTAAGCCTATATACATTTTAGAATAGGATAATGTCTATAAAATTCATTCTATTTTAAAAATGGTCTGTGACTCTCAAATGTCTAAAAATCACAATGTACAGTGGTCATTAAAATAACTGAATAGTATTTTCTTTTATTGACATATGGTAATTTATTTAATCATTTCTTTATACAGGAACTAGGTTGGTTCTAACTTTTACTCTTATGACTAATGTCATTAGCAATAATTCTTTAGCTAGATCTTTGAATACATCCTTCTCAAAATAAATTCTTAGGATTGAAATGGCAAGAGAAAATATATGCATGATTTAAGGTTTTTGATATGTATTGCTAAATTATCCTCTAGAATGGGTGCATCAGCTCTGTTGCCTGAAAATCCTACTTTTTAATTTGATGAATTAAAAATGGTCCCTGGTATTTATTGTCAAAAGCTAGTGAGGACTGGTCATTCCAGTTAAATTTATTGAATTATGTTTCTCTCTTGCTAGGGATATAATGCCTAACCATCTATAGTCATACTCTTCACCTTCCATACCATTAATCGTAAAAAGCTTAGTTACAAATGTAAAATATCTCTTAATAATGGCAGCCAGTCACTTTCATTTGAGTGCTTATCTGCTGTGGATCCATGCAGAGTGGAGTCTGGCCTCATCATCCTTAAAATTTTCCATGACATACTTGTTGAGGCAACTATCTCTCAGCTATCCCACAGAATACATGCATTTACAACTTTGGTAGCCATCCCCTGGCTTTCACCTGCTGCTGAGATACAAAAACTTCTACACCATCTCAGATCCTCTGCTGTGACAGAAATGTTGTCAGATAAATGGAAAGGCCAGGTTGTGGTTTGGCTACCCGCCTGTGTGATATGTTGATATCAGTGGGAAACATTTGTAAGCCTCCAAAACTATCTTTTGATCCAGATACAAAATCTTTTCCCACATAATACTCATCTTGAAGAAGAATTGTAAAGAACCAAGTTAATGAATATATAGTTATTCATATTTTGAATTGATCCGTAGGTTTTCTTTCTCTGTGGAGCTGAACACATGATAAAGTCTTTTGATGACATTGCAATGTTGCAGGTTGTGGACTTGAATATTTTTAGTTTATGGAATTTTCATTTCTACATCTAAGCACATCAATATTATTAGTGAGAAAGTTTTGAAAACAGAGACCTCTGTTTCCCATTTACTTCTTTTTATCTCTTTTACTCTTATACTTGCAAGAACCCTCTGGCATTTTCAGGCATGCCATCCCATGTGACTTGGAATAACACAAGTGACAATTTTTGGTAACTCTAAATGATGGATATGTTTTACAGTACTTCAGTGGAATAGGCTGGATTATACTAAAAAGTAAAGACTCTCTGGTTTCATGTGTTGAAGCACAAAGAGAACATTGTGAATAACTTATGACTGACTCCAAAGTTTTGGAGTGTAAGGCAGCATGTTTAAATTCCTATTGTTCAAGACTTGAAGTAAAAGATGCCTATAGACATCTTTATTCCCTTGTTTGTTTATACTCTTTTCCATTCCATCCTGATCTATACATTGCTGGAGGAAGAAAGTGTATTCTAAAAATTGAATTACTTAATGGGTACAATGTATGCTATTCAGGTGATAGATGCGCTAAAAGTCTTGACTTGACCATGATACAATCTACACATATAACAATACTTGTACCCCATAAATTTATACAAGTAAAAAAAAAAATAGTAAAAATTTAAGTGAATTAAATTTCTTTTTGTGTCTTTTTACAAAATTTTATAGAAGTTAATTAAATTTTTTGAAGAAGAGGAAAGACTTCCAAAGACTTAACTGAGTGTCAGTAGAGCACTGTGTTTGCATACACAGCCTCTAGAATGGTGTAGATCTATATATTTGAACCTCAATTCTGCTAAAAGCTGCCTAATATCTGCCTTATGTTAGTTACATTGTCTTTCTGTTTCCTGATATGTTAAAAAGGTTATGTCAACACCGATCTTATAAATTGTTATAAAAATTAAATGAGATAATTATTAAAGATATTAAGTGCTTAACATGATCTCTGGCATGTAAATAGCGCTCCTTGAATGACAATTAACATTCTAGCACACAGTAGGCACTCAATGAAAATTCAATTAATAATAGAATAGAATATCTTCCCAAAGAAACCATGATTTAGAGTAAATCAAAATTTGTTTTTTTCACATTGTATAGAATATGAGAAAAAAGGCATCAAAAACCCTTTTTCCTCATTTGGTGCTTTCCATTGCTTTAGTCTCAAGCATTGAGCACTTACAAACTTCCAGAACGATTTTCAGTGACACCATCGCTAACTGGGAAAATAGCTTGTTTGTCAAAAAAACAGTTTACTTATTAAGACTTGCTTCAAGACCTTTACCATGCTATGTCTACCAATGCTAAGCAATCGTATCATTTTTTTTCCTTCAATTCTAGTTAGTAAACTACCTTGAAAGACTGATTTAACCCACTGGAAATTAGATTCCAAACTTTATAAATATCTTAGACTAATCTGTCTTTGGGGGAGACCACCAAGGCTTTATCAAGGTGCTGTATGTTACGTTACTTGGTTTCACACACTTGCTTTCTTTATTTAAGACTGTGATGGTGGGTTTTTTTTTCCTATATTCAACAATGTAGTATTTTATTATTCAGAATTCTTTTCAGAGGCAAGCCATAGAAAACCCAACTGAAACTTACTTAAAACAAAAAAAAGGGAGTTTGGGGGCCCATATAACTGAACATCCACAGAAAAGCACAGGATCAGGGCTTATAAAGGGGTTTAAATGTTGTCACCAGAATTCAGCTCTACTTTCCCAAATTTTACTTCCAGGTGTCTTCTTCTCAGGTAAGCTTACTTATTGCAGAACGTGTTTGCATTTGGTTCCAGGCTTATATCCTCCCTACACCTGGGTTCCAGAAGTAGACTTTGAGAAAAAGTTTCAAGTCCAAGTAATGTATTTAAGAGGAACAGGAAATGTCAGTAGGAAGGTGGAAATTAAGATAGGGAAAGTAATGAAGCCAATAAAGTGTATTATAAAATTAAGCGCCACTGTATGCACCTAAAGTTTATCTTTTCAGGGAGACTTTGAGCAACAGATATTGCAAAGTTGTACCTCCTAAAAAACTGGGAAGATTGGATACTTGTACACCAACTGCCATTGGTCATTGTTTATGGGAAGCATGTTTAGGCTGATATGCCTGAGGTTAGAGTAGACATATGACTTTAGACAAAGTCCTTAGGAAGTGACCACATGCGAATATCTACAACTGAAAGTTGCCAGGCATGCAGTGAAGTCAGAAGTCCCAGAGGATGTGGACAGTGCACCTAAAATTACTTCTACACTGAAACCTCAAGCCATCAATATGTATAATAAAAAAATTATTTTTTTATGGAATAACTTAAGTCATATGCTTGACAAAATCAATCATTGCATAAAACAAACAAAAACTAGGAGGAGAGTGATGTCAGTAGTAAATGACAGAGTAAGGACTTCCAAAAACTATACCCTTCATAAAAGCAATGAGAACACTGGCAGAAATTATCATGATCAACTTTTCAGAACTCTGGATAGTAACCAAGAGTTTTTAGACATCTAGTAAGTGTTTAGTCAGGAAAAATATCTCAATCTTGGTAAGAATAGTGGTATTTAGGGTGTTTTAATGTCCCCTGTTCCAATTAGTCTCTTCTGAGCTCCACAACAATATAGAAAACCAACAACCTAGGAGCACAGGGAAAACCAGCATCCTGAAAGCCACTGGATGGAAAAGAATGAGGTTGAATCTATTTCAAGGCTATCAGAGAACTTTTATTATCTTACATGTTTAACATAAAGTTAAACAGAGGGTTACCACACGAGCCAGTGATTCCAGTCATGGTATATACGCAAGATGTTGAAATCATATGTTCCTACGAAAACTTGTACATGACTGTTCATAACAGCATCAATCATAATAGCCCGAAAGCAGAAACAATTCAAATGTCTGTCAACTGGTAAGTGAGTGAACTAAATGTAATATAATCATGTAATTGAATATTATTTAGCCACAAAGGGGAATGAAGTACTGATACAAACTACATGTTTAAACCTTGAAAACATTATGCAAAGTGAAAGAAGATAGACAAAAAGGGCTACATATTGTATGAATTGTAGGAATTCATGTGTATGAAATGTCCAGACAGAAAAATCCAGAGAAAGAGAGTAGATTAGTGGTTACCAAAGGCTGACCATGAATGGGAATGAGGAATGATTGCTACTAGGTACAAGGTTTCTTTTGGGGGTCATAAGAGCATTCTCTCTCAAGAGAGAGGCTCTTTCTCATTTCTGGGTGGCTACCATAAGCCCTGTTTTTGTTTTACCACACCCGTGCCATGCTGAGAGTTGTTGACACTGAGGCTTTCTAAAGCCTTTTTAACCTAAGCCATTCTTATTCTCTTTCATTTATACTCAAGTTTTTGAGTGGGCTCTTTGTCACTGTTGCCAATTCTATTGGCAGTAAAAGTGAGAGGAATCTTCTTAGAGGTGAAAATTTTGTTGGACAAATGAAGCCGGGCACACCTATATTACTTACCAAAAATCTTTTGTGGAACGTCTTTTATTTCCCTATGTTCTAGTGAAGTTGCTAGATAATTGATATGCCACTGTGGTCAGTCTGGTGAATATAGAGGACTCCAGTTGTGTAATACTGGAATCCCGTTGACAATTGGCTGACTCTCTGTGTTGCTAATGTGGCTGAGCCAGGGGAGGGAATATAGATAAAAGCATTTTTTCTTTGTTGTTATTTTTACTTGATGACAGCTTGAAGATGTTTTAAAATTGGTAAAATCCTACTTTAGTTTTAGTATTAAAGAAAAATTGCATCCTGATATTTACGATGCCTGGGATGATTCTAGCCAGGTACACTATGCGTTTTCTACTTACTTAAAGAGTATTTTTTATTATGTAAAAATTATAGGCAGACTATGTCAAAGAGGCTCGCTCACTTTTAGTCAAACCTAAATTTGAAGACCAGACCCACAAATTATTATATATGTAAACTTAGTCAAACATTTAACCATTCTAAACCTCTTTTTTCTTGATTGTCAAATATGAGTACTAATGATAGCTTCATCATAGCATTGTTACAAAGATTACAAATGACATATTGCTTGTAAGTTACTTAGCAAATTGTTTATATATGTAATAAGGCCTCAATAAGTAGTAGCTATTCTTTTGAGGATATGAGGATTTTTAAAAAAAATAATATTAGTACTTTCTTTTCACTGATGTGTGTTTGTTTTGTTTTACTGGATTTTAGCATCAGTATGTCATTAATCTTCATCTAGTCATTAGCAGAGAACGTAAGCTTCTTTTATAATATGTGACCTAAGTAAAAAAGATAAACTATAGAGCTTTAAAGCTAAAAAGCCTTATCTTGAAGATCTCTAGTACACAAATAACCCTTGAACAATGCTAGCCTAGATTGATTAGTTGTGAGTGTGTATATAGACTTTATATAGAGGAAATATATATACAATCAGGTGTTACATAATGATGTGGATATGTTATGAGAAATGCAATTTTTTCATTTTTTGAACTAGCTTAAAGATCATCTTCAAAGAAATAACAAATATTATTTGTGTTTTTGTGTTAGTTTGGAGAGATGGCTTATCACAGCTATATAACCCAGTATCTCTTTACTGATGACAAAGACCAAGAAATCAAATATACGTTTATTAAATTTGTAAATGATTTTGCTGACTCCTGACTCCTCTGAAGCAACAAGGTGTCAGCTTTTGATTATACTTGTCTGACCTATTCGGTCATGCAAAGCTGAAAGATAGTCTGTGTCTAACTCAGGATTCTTTTTGAAAGCTCTTTCCCAACATGCTGGATTATATGAACTTAGATTTACCTCAATCTACTTTTTCCCAAAAACTTACAGAATATAGGAAAACTCCATGATCTTGTTCTGTCAGCTGCTCTCTTGCCCAGTCTGAGATTCCTCTCCTTCAGCAGGGAAGGCAAAGGGTTTCGAGATCAAGGATACTATTCTTCAGTGTTCTTTATCTTTTCCAAGAGTGAACCATAAAAATTATCTATTAAACTCTGCTTTTCAGGTCTTCTCTTTGCAACATCAATTTCCTCCTTTAAAATTATTTGCCCCAAGTTTTAAAGTTAGGAAGTACTCAAACCCTGAAAGAAAGGCATCAAAACTAAAAAAGCTCATTAATACTTTGGAAAAATATGCCTTCATGAAAACTGAGTGAAATGGATTTGGAACGAGAGTAAGGATAAAAGTTAGTTTTCTAAAAAACAATTAAGGGTTAAATATATAAAAATAAACTTTGTTACTTAAAAAAATCAGATAATATGCAAGATCATTTTTGAAATATAATGCAATATACTAAACATAACAAATTATCTTCAAATGTTCAATTTTGTAAGTGCCTGGTATAGTTATAGGAACACAGTTATGTCTGGGAATAGGAGCTTGGAAATTATGTAGGAAAGTAATTAAAACTATCATTAGGTAGAATTTTTTTTTTAAGTCTCTGTTAATTGATATTGTCCTTGTCCAGAGAGTGAAATTTTTATCTCTAAAGAAAAAATAAAAAAAAACACTTTTGTCTCTAAGTTTGAAATTAAACTTCTGCTTTCATGCTTAAAAAAGAAAAAAGAAAAATCAAATCTATATACTTTAAATGGCTCTGAAGTAAAATTTTTCTTTCATTTTATCAAATGTGGCTTAAAATTAAATAATTTAGGAAAAATGGGCCAAATTTGCTTCTTGAAAACCAATTTTCAGTGTGCTATTGAAAACCTGAGATAGTGAGATTTTATCTTTTGAGTAGATATTGAGAAATAAGGCTATGCATGGAAAAAAATGAAGGCAAGGATACTAGTTTCAGAGCATAAAAAAAATTGTGTCTGGATAATCTATTCTCTCTCTGGTTTATACTCACTTCTAACATCTTGGAAGCACAAAAGGTGCTTATTCTGCATCACAAATAGCAAAAGATTTATTATAGAAACAGGGTTTGGCATATTACCAAGAAGTGCAGAAGGGTGCTGAAACTGAGTCAATGACATTATGTTTCTGAGCATGAATGGTTGTTTGTTTGAATGCTTGTTTGTTAATATGGGAGAATGCATTGAAAAGTGAATATTTTTATGGCATTAAGGAAGAGGCTGAGTTTTTTTATGTATTTCTCTGCTGACTCCTTGTACAACAAGAGCACTGCCCACAAATCAAACGATAATCAGATATGATCTGATTTATGCCTGAAAATCTAATCAGATACATTGCAGGAAAAGTACTACCCGAAGACTTGTCTGATTTTTAAACTAAACTACATGACCATCAATGCTGTATCATGCACAGAGGAGATAAAAAGGCTATTGAATTCAAAGTTTGTGTATTTTGAGAATAAATATATTCTACTCTAAAAAATACAATCAAGCCAAGATGTTGTAAATACATACAAATCCCCCCAATCTTCTCACGGATTTTTGTGGATTTGAATTTACTGAGTCTTCTGAATGTAGAAGGATTAAGCTCATCAAATTTAGAAGAGCCTAGAATAAACATCTCATACACTTTACCTTCTAGTGTAAGCTCATTTTGCAGTTATTTGATTCTTCATGATAAATCTTGCCTCCTTCCCCTGTTCAGAAATCTTGCATCCTGACCTATCCTTCTGACTATTTTCACTTACTCAGATGCTACCCACTCTTCAAGACACAGCTCAAGAGCTATCTTCCCCGTGGAACCTTTTATGACCTGTCAAACACATATTCACTCCTCTTTTTAAAATTAATTTCTACAGCTTTCATTCTCTACACTACTGATCAAACACATATTTTTACTGCACAGTATTCAATCAAATTCTCTCATTGTAAATTTGATCACTCAAAACTCAGCTCCATGACTTTAATTGATATTGAAATCCATGGAAAGATAAACATGTTCTTTGAAGGGAATAGGAAGTTTTAGATCATTGGAACCATTGTGTCAAATTTTAGATGCTACCTCAATTTACCAAGATTGTGCAGACTCCAAGAAACTAAGGACTATCCTGTTTGAAGAAACAAAAATTTTGCAATGACTTTCCATTGTACATAAAATATGTCCAGACTTCTTGGCATGTAGCATAACATTCAAAAACTGGAAACGAGTCCACTGTGGATGGAGCAGGGTAAATAAGGGAAGGAGTAGAAGAAGACAAGGCCAGAGAGTCAGCCGGGAATCAGGTTGTGTGGGGTTTTGTAGACTAATGAAAGGATGTTAGCTTTTCCTAAGTGGGATAAGCTGATGAAAGGATTTGAAGATAGAGGTGGCAAAAGCTGACTTATGTTTGGCAGCCTCCAAATTTTATCGAGTCAGATCACTGTGAATGAATAATTAGCACTTACAAAGGCAGGAAACACTGTGAGGAAACAAATTTGAGTATGAAATCGGGAGTCCAATTTTAAGGTTTGAAAAGCATATTAGCTATCCAAATGGAGTTGCTATGTAGGCCATAAGTGTGTAGAGTTCTGGAAAGAAGACAGAGCTGGAGATGTAAATTGGGGTACAAATTTGTTTATAAACTTAAGTGTAAATTTGGATGATGTTTAACAAATGATGCAGAGATAGGAGGGGCAGAGCCAGATAGTAGAACAGGATTCTCCAATAATTGTCCCCACACAGAAACATAAATTTGAACTATTATGTATGCACAAAAATACCTTCATAAGACCTAAGGAAATATGGTGAGAGATCACAATACCTGGTTGTAGCTCAATAATAAGTAAAGATGCATTGCAATGAAGCAGGTAGGAAGGACATTTTTATATTACCTGCACCACCTCCCCTAGCACCAGGCAGCACAGCATACAAAAGGATACTGTCTGCTTGGGAGAAAGAAATGGAAGTGAGCATAGGATTTTGCCTTGGACTCCAACACCAGGCCCTCCACAGCCAAATGCAGCACTGGGAAGGCCGCCATGGCCCCAGTCTCCAGGGTGATACCTATGGACTGAGCCTCTAGACCCACTCCAGTGTCAGGCAAGACCCCATAAACATAGGCTTTAAGCCTGTGAGGTGGACCCAATCTTTGGTCCTCAGTAGCCCCAGTATCCAGAAAGCCCTTAGCAGCAGATAGGACTCAGCATCCAAGGCTTCTGGCCTTCCCTACAACTGCAAGGACTATGGAAGCCCTGGGCTTCCAGCCTGCCCCAGTGCCATGCCATTCCCAACAGCCCCAGCTTCAGAACCATGCCAGAGGGCCTACCCAGAATCTCTAGATGGGCTGACTGCTGAAGGTCTTTCCCAGACAAAGCCAATCTGCGAAGAATGGAATACTTATTTCTTCAAGTGCATAGACATTGACACATGACCACAAAGATCAAGAACAATCAGGGAAAGATGACATAACTAAAAGGACAAATAAAGTGCCAGTGACTGACCCTAAAGAAATGGAGATGTATAAAATGCTTGGCAAGGAATTAAAAATAACTATTTTAAGGAACTTAATTAAACTTCAGTACAGAGAAACAACTCAATGAAATGAGGAAAACAATAAGCAATCAGAATGAGAAATTTAATAGAGATTTAAATAATAAAAAATATCAAATGGAAATTCCAGAGCTGCAAAGTCCAATGAACAAAAAGAAAAATGTAATAGAAAACATGAACAAAATTGATCAAATAGAAGAAAATCCGTGAACTCAAAGACAGATTATTTGAAAATATATAATAAGGAGGGAGGGAATATAAAGGAATGAAGAAAGCTTTATGGTACTTATGGGACAGCATCAAATGGTAGATTTTTAAGTCATAGGAGTAAAAGAAGGAGGAGTAAAAAGATAAAGAGGTAGAAAATTTATTTAAACAATAATATCAAAAAACTTTCCAAATCTGGAAAAAATTGTAAATATGAAGGTCCAAGAAGGTCAAAGGTCTCCAATCAGATTTAATATCAATAACACTGCTCTGAGACATATTATGATCAAATTATCAAAAATCAAAGAGAAAAAGAGGATCCTGAAAACAGCGAAAGAGAGGAGAAAACAACATATAAGGAAGTTCCAATATGGCTAGCATATAGGCCAATGTTCAGAAGAGATTTTCCTGGGTTTTTCTCCAGAATTTTTATGGTTTCAGGTGCTACATTTAATTCTTTAACCATCTTGAGCTAATATTTATATATGGTGAGAGATAGCGATACTGTTTCATTCTTTCACATATGGCTATTGAATTTTTCCAGCACCATTTATTGAATAGCGTGTCCTTTCCCCAGGGTATGTTGTTGTCTGCTTTGTTGAAGATAAGTTGATTATAATTGTAAGCTTTTTGCTCAGAAGTCTGTTGTTAGTCTGATGGACTTTCCTTTGTGGGTAATTAGGTGTGTTTGTCTTGCTGCCTTTAAAATTTTTTCCTTCATGTTAGCTACATGCGTTGGTGTAGACCTTTCTGCAATGTACCTCCCTAATGTTCACTGAGCTTCCACTATCTGGATGCCTAAACTACCAGCAAGACCAGGGAAGTGTTTCTCAATTATTCTTTCAAATAGTTTTCTCAAACTTTCTGCTTTGCTTTTTTTTTTCCTCAGGAATACTCACAATTATTAGGTTTGGGCATTTTACATAATCTCATATTTCTCAAAGACTTTGTTATAATTTTTTATAATACTTTTTCTTTGTTTTTATCTGACTGGTTAAATTCAAAAGAGTCATCTTCAAACTCTAAAATTCTTTCTTTGCTTTGGTCTCTATTTTATTATTTGAACTTTCAACTTCATTTTGCAATTCCATCAGTGTGTCTTTCATTTTCAGAAGTTCTGTTTGTTTGTTTTTTTAAATATCTGCCTCTTTAATAAAGTTTTCATTCATGTCCTGAGTTTTTATTAGTTTCTTTCTTTGTGTTGGTTTTCAACAGTCTCTTGGATTTCACCAAACTTCCTTTCAATTCACATTTTGAATACTTCGTCTATCATTTCATAATTTTCCTTTTGGTTGGGATCCACTGTTATAGATCTAGTGAGATCCTTTAGGGTTGTTAAAACAGTCTTTTTTACTCATATCATCATAGTTCTTACACTGGTTCCTTCTCATCTGGAGAAGCTCTCTTATTTTTAAATTTACTTTCATTTATATGGAACTTTTTTTTAAATTTCTTTTTCCCCCTCTGAGGGTGTGCCTGTAATGAATGTTTTGTTTGTTTCCTTAGCTTCCATTTTGGGTACTTTCAGAGGGCTGAGGCTATGTATATATTCCTTGATTATATTAATAGATAACATTTGTGTGGCGGCTTTCTGTGATGCTAATTGTTGTAGGGATATACTGGGATACAGTTCAACCACTGCGCCAGTAGGTGGTGCTTATGTGTAAGAGCCGGCTGCAGCAGGCGCCAACGGGTGTGTGCTTGATCTTAATTTGCTCAAGTGGTGGGGTGTGGTCTGTGGAATTCTTGTTGTGATGTCCTGCATTCTCTGCTCAGCCCTGGAGGGAGATACAAAGCTGGGCAAAGCTCGACACCCTCACACTTGTACATCCCAATGATGAGCAAACGTACCAGCCCTGAGAAAGGGTGGTGGGGGGAGCTTGTGTTGAAATGTGTCAAGGTCCCGTTTGGAGAGGGGTGGCAGGAGGGAAGGGACTGCAGCAGCTCCATGGCCTGAGGAAGTAGACACGCAATCCACCTTAATATTACCCACTGTCTCCAGTCGGTATAAAAAGATGAAATTGAGACTTCAGAAATTTGAAATATATTGAGGGTGAGGGGGGTGAAGTTTTATTGTGTGATTAAGTTATCAGCTTAAAATAACTGGTTATAAGTATAATACTTTTTGTAAACATCATGACAACTACAAAGCAAACACCTATGGCAGATACAAAAATAAATAAACAAATAGAAAGAACTCAAAACATACTACTACAGAATATCACTTAACCACAAAAGAGGACAGCAAGAGAGCAAGAAGGTAAGAAAGGAGCTACAAATAACTAGAAAAATTTTAAATGACAGTTATATATCAGTAATTACCTTGAATTTAAATGGATTAAATTCTTCAATCAAAAGACACAGAGTTGCTAAATGGGTTAAAAAACAAGACCAAACTATATGCTTTCTAGTAATGACTCACTTCAACTGTAGGACACACATAGACTGAAAATGAAGAGGTGGAAAAAGATATTCCATGAAAATGGAAAACAAAAGAGAGTATGTGTATTTATACTTGTATCAGACAAAATAGAATTTAAGTCAAAAAATGTAAAGAGACAATGAAGATCATTATGTAATGACAAAAGGATCAATTCAGCAAGAAGATATAACAATTGTAAATATACATGCGGCCAAGTGCAGAGCACCTGAATATATAAATAAAATATTAATGGAACTGAAAGGAGAGATAAACTGCAATGCAATAATAGTAGGAAAATTCAACACCCCATTTTCATTAATGGATACATTATCCAGACAGAAAATCAACAAGAAAACATTGAACTTAAACTATATTCTAGACCAAATGGATCTAACAGACATATACAAAACACACCATCCAATAGCTGCAGAATACACATATTTTTCAACTGCCCATGAAACATTGTCCAAGATAGATCAATTTTTAGGCCACAAAAGAAGTATTAACAAATTTAAGAAGGTTGAAATCATATCAAGTATCGTTTCTGACCACAATGGTATAAAACTAGAAATCAATAACAAGAGAAACTTCGAGAAATGTATAAATACATGAAAATTAAAAAATATGTTGTTAAACAACCAATGGGTAAATGAAGAGATTAAAACGGAAATTAAAAATTTATTGAGGCAAATAAAAATGGAAACATAACATACCAAACTTATGAGATAAAGCAAAGTCTTAGAGGGAACTTTATAGCAATAAATGCCTACATCAAAAAATAAGAAAGATCTCAAATAAACAACCTAATATTGCACCTCTAAAAGAGCAAGAATAAACTAAGACCAAACTTAATGAAAGGAAGGAAATAATAAAGATCAGAGCAGAAACAAATGAAACAGAAAATAGAAAAAAATAGAAAATATTAATGAAACTGAGAGTTGGGTTTTTCAAAAGATAAACAATATCAAAAAACCTCAAGCTACCTGCTAGAGTAAATAAGAAAAAAAGAGAATACTCATAGAAGTCAGAAATTAAAAAGAATAATTTACAATCGATACAACAGAAATACAAAGGATCATGGGAACTATTATGAAAAATTGTATGCCAACAAATTGGATAACTCAGAAAAATGGATACATTTCCTGAACGCATATAAACTATCAAGATTAAATTACAATGAAATAGTAAATCTGCATAGACCAATGAACAAGGATATTGAATCAGTAATAAAATGTATCCTATCAAAGCAAAGCCAAGGATTTCGTGGCTTCCCTGCTGAATTCTACAAAACATTTAAAGAAGAACTAATATCAACTCCTTTCAAATGCTTACAAAAAAATTTAACAGGAGAGAATACTTCCAAAGTCATTTTACAAGGCCAGTCTTACCCTGATACCAAAGCCAGACAATGACATTATAAGTAAAGAAGAGGCCAAAATTCCTGATGAATATAGATGAAAATTTTAAAAAAACATACTATCAAACTGAATTCAACAGCACATTAAAATGTTATTTCACCAGAATCAAGTGGGATCCATACTAGAACTGCAAAGATAGTTTAACATACACAAATTAATAAATGTAATACATCACATTAACAGAATAAAAGACAAAAACCATATCATCATTTCAACAAATTCAGAAGTATTTGACAAAATTCAACCTTTTGGTCATAAAAACCCCCAACAGATTAGGTATAGAAGGAATGCATCTCAATACAATAAAGGACATATATAGAAAATGCATAGCTAACATCATTCTCAATCATTAATCTCATTCTATTGTTATTAACTAAAAATAAATAAATAAAATATTAATACTTAGGAGTAGATTTACTTCAGGTGCTGAAAAGTGTCCACAGTGAAAATTATAAAGCATTGATGAAAGAAACTTAAGAAGGCACAAATAAATGGAAAGATATCCATTTCAGAGATTGGAAGAATTAATATTATTAAAATATCCATACTACCCAAAGTGATATATAGATTCAAGGCAATCTCAATCAAACTATCAATGACATTCTTCACAGAAATAGAAAAAAAATCCTAAAATTTTTATGGAACCACAAAAGACCTTTGAATAAAGCAATAATGAGCAAAAAAGAACAAAGCTGGAAGCATCACACTCCTTGACTTCAAAATACATTACAATGCTATCATAAACAGAATAGCATGATACTTGCATAAAAACAGAAACATAGACCAATGGAACAGAATAGATAGCTCAGGAATAAATCCACACATTTACAACCAACTGGTTTTTGACAAAGGATTAAAGAACCCCAAATGGGAAAAGGTTAGTCTCTTGGGTAAATGGAGTTGGGAAAACTGGATATGCAGATGCAAAAGAATGAAATCTTATCCTTATCTCATGCCACATACAAAAATAAACTCAAAATGAACTAAGGAATTAAATATGTGTCAGAAAGTCTGCCCAGAGACTTTCAGAATCTCAGTTCCTTGTCTCACAGAAATTAAAGGTCAATAGTTAGTTAAAGGAGAGGATTATTTAAAAAAGGAGGGGGGAGTCATTGAAATTTATTCATAGATACCATTACAGGATGGAAGATGAAATCACTGGAGGAAAGTAAGTTACTGAAATTATTAAGAACTAATCTAAAGCAACTTTTAAAAATAATTTTTTTAGAGAGGGGTCTTGCTATATTGCCCAGGCTGCCTTTGAATGCCTGTGCTCAGAGGATCCTCCCATCTCAGGCTCCTGAGTAGCCACACTGCCCAGCTATATATGCTAAAATTTTTAAGGAAGGAAAGAAAAGAGAGGAGGGTGTAAAGTAAAGCTCTAGAAGGAATATCTTGTCTACTTGCAGAGGGTCAGGGTTATTTTGTTGACATTTCAGAGCCCCACCCACAGGGAAAACCATGAGGGGCCACCTGTGGTAATGCAAATAAGTGATTAACCTCCCTCATGCTCCCTCTTGTAACCTTGGGTAAGTCTCCCCACCCTTTTCAGCCACAGTATTTTTGTTTCTTTGTTTTTTTACTGAGTTGGGTAGGTTATAGGGTGGTTGTGAAAATAAATTGAGACGACACGTATAAAGTACTTACTATAACTCTTAACAGCTGGTAAGCACTCAAATTACACTAATTATTATCATTATAAAGATGTCCCTTGCAAAATTGTACTCTAATGGAAAGGCATCTTATTTCAATCATCTTAATATCCCCCTACACTTCCAGCATAGTGTTAGGTATTATAAATGTTTGCTAAATTGAATTTATATGATTCACTAATTTTCTATTTCAATCAGCATGTTTTAGAAGATGGAAGTAAATGAGAAATTTAAAGATATACCTTAGCTCCTAAGACACTCATTAGTACCCAGCAGAAGGTCAAGAAATGCTTTTCGTTGGTTGCCTGAAAACACTAATCTCTACCTATGCTTTGGAGTTTCTGTAAAATGAAGATAATGATACAGTATATGTTTGCAAATGGTTTGGGAGTCTGTAGATGAATGAAGCACTAGAACTAAATTGTCACCAAATTTGAACTATATTCTTTTTAATACGATATGCATCATAAATTGTGGTTTTTCTATTTAAGCCCAAAGCAAACCTATAGTTTTAATTCTGGAATAGATATGCTATCCAGTGAATTTTATTTTGGGACTCAGAATTGTGTCTTGTGCCATAGTTTTAATTTGTTAATGATTTACAGTAAAGGGTCTCAGAAACATGTAATTTAAGGGTGCAAATCTGACTTGAAAATGGATTAAAATCTCCACTTTCAACTGAATAAAATGCCTTGCTATATTTTGCCATAAGACAATCCATATGAAGATTAATTTTGGGCAATGTCACAGTCATCTGTTGCTAACATCAGGCCTCTCTAGGTCATCTAAGTTGGAACAGTTCAGAGATGAAAGGGAGTTAATAATAATAATTGTCACTGCAGCATATACTTATTGAGTGCTTACTGTGTGCTGTTTACGAATTTATTTTTTAGCACATTTAGTTTTCACAGAAGCCCTAATAGTGACTGGTGCCATTATTAGTCTCATTATATAGATCAGAAAACTTAAGTAGGGAAAGATTATGTCACCTGTGCAGAGTGACCTAGGTAGTAAGGAAGAAGCCAAGATTCAAACTCAAGTAGTGTGATTCAAGTGGCCACATTTTCAATCACCACCTGAGTGCATTGACCTATCCACTGCTGCCTCTCTGATGTAGAAAGGCCCTCCACCCTGTTTCCAGGTGATAACTGTCTTTCAGTATTTAGCATCTCTGATGTCTTGATCTTAAAAAGGCCTTGGACATATATGAAAGTGTTTATTTTTATCATGGATTTATTTTACTTCCCACTAAGAATGGGAACAAGACAAGATTGCCCACTATCTCCACTTCTATTCAACATAGTGCTGGAAGTCCTTGCTACAGCAATCAGACAAGAGAGCAGAATTAAGGGCGTCCAAATGGGACCAGAAGAGATCAAACTCTGACTCTTTGCTGATGACATGATATTATACCTAGAAAACCCCAAGGATTCAACCAAGAGACTCCTTGAATTGATAAATGAATTTGGTAAAGTCTCAGGACACAAAATCAATACACAGAAATCAGAGGCATTCATATACGCCAACGACAGTAAAAGCGAGAACCAAATCAAAGACTCAATTCCCTTCAAAATAGCAACAAAGAAAATAAAGTACCTAGGAATATATTTAACTAAGGAGGTAA
>CAUYPO010134948.1:0-15760 GCA_963574435.1 Cheirogaleus major
CTAGGAAAGTCTAGAGAGACCAGAATTACTTCTTTTCTGTTTTGGAAATTCTTAATTGTGTAATTACTTTAAAAAGACAGAAATGTCAGACAATAAAATGACTGGAAAGTAATGAACATTAAAACACAGTTTATCATAATCTCTTCTGACATCATAGCATTTGGGCTGGGTGTCTACTTGCTTTTCTATATGTTGTGAAAAAAGAGTTGGCTCAACAAACTATTTGAGAAAGAATGTAATGAGGACTTTAAGCTGCATATGAGAGCAAACTACTTCTTCTTCTTTTTTTTTTTTTTTTTTTGAGACAGAGTCTTACTTTGTTGCCCTGGCTAGAGTGCCGTGGCGTCAGCCTAGTTCACAGCAACCTCAAACTCCTGGGCTCACGCAATCCTTCTTGGGAGCCTCAGCCTCCCAAGTAGCTGGGACTACAGGCATGCCCCACCATGCCCGGCTAATTTTTTCTATATATTTTTAGTTTGCCAATTAATTTCTTTCTATTTTTAGTAGAGACAGGGTCTCGCTCTTGGTCAGGCTGGTTTCGAACTCCTGACCTTGAGCTATCCTCCCGCCTCAGCCTCCCAGAGTGCTAGGATTACAGGTGTGAGCCACCGCGCCCAGTAAGAGCAAACTACTTCTAATCAAAGCGCTTGATTCTATTAACCACTGTTGTTCATAAAAATAATGTTCATCAATTTTATTTAAAAGACTGAAGCTTTATCTCTTAAAGCTAGCCATCAGAAAATTAGTTTCAGTTATTATATGTACAAAAAAATAGGAAACCAAATTTCTTAAGCAACCTAAAATAACTTAGACTTTTTATTTGTTCAGACTAACGTTTTCCTAATCTACTTAACTGCAAAGATTAAGGTTATCTAAGGTATCTTTGGTGTGCATTTCAGGAGTGCAAATGTGGTTCCATATTAAGGAACTATTAATGAAATTCATCATATTGATAGGTTAACAAATGGAAAAAGCCTATGATCTTTTCAACACACACTGCAAAGGCATACAATAAAATTCACCATCTATTTCTGATTTTTTTTAATTTAGTAAAATAGAAATAGGTAGAAATATATTTCCTTGATATAGTTTTTATATATCCCTCAAACTAAAACCCAACATCAATGTCTGATATATTCCCATTAAAGTCAGCAGTAAGGCAAGGATTTCTACCATCACCACTGTTTTGTAATACTGTTCTAAATATACCATAAAAGGCAAAAAAAAAAAAAAAAAAAAAACAGCAAAGAAAGAATCAAGAGAATGTAATGTGACCTAAAAATTTTGGAAAAGAAATTTGCTCCCAACTTGTTTATATACCAAGAAAACTCAAGAGAATTAATTAACTAAAAATAATTTTAGAAATAATAAGGAATTCTAGAAGATATCTATTTGTAAAACTAGTACATGAAAATTAATAGTTTTTCTTTATAAAAATAATAACCAAGAAAACAAATTTATAATACCAATAAAGGAACAAAATACCTAAAAAATAAACCTAACATGACACATATAAAGCCTATAAAAGACTTACGAATTCTAGTTAGAAACATAAAATACAACCCGAGTAAGTGGAAAGGTATCCCTTGCTCTTAATAAAGAAATTCAATATTCTATTTATACTAATTCCCCCCTAAATTAAGCTATAATCTTACTGTGGTCACAATTTTTAAAAATTGAGGGGAGCAAAATAAAATAATTCTAAATTTCATCTGGAAGAATAAACATGGAAGAACATCAAAGAAGATACTATCCCTGCCAGACATTAAAATATATCACAAAGCTACTAAAAAGAATGAAATAGACCTGGAAGTATTGATGTATTGATATGAAAAGAAAAGAGAGAAAACAGGTTGCAGAGCAAGATGTATGTATGATGCCATTTGCACACAAACAAGTGGGTGTACTGTACATACATACATACATGCACACACACTTTATATAACTATAAAGGTTTTGGGGAGGCCAAGGTGGAATGATCACTTGAGCCCAAGAGTTCAAGATCAGCCTGGTCAATAATGAGACCACATCTCTACAAAAATTTAACAAAATAGAAATAGATGGAAATATATTTCCTATAGTCCCACCTACTTGGGAGCCTGAAGCAGGAGGATTGCTTGAGTCCAGGAGTTTGAGGTTGCTGTGAGCTAGGGTGACACCACTGCACTCTTGGCCAAGCAACGGAGTGAGACTCTGTCTCAAAAAAAAAGAAAAAAATAACTGTAAAGTTTCTAGCAAGCTTCTAAATATTGGTTACTCTGGGGAGTGAGATTAAAAGTTGGGACAGGGAAAAATGGGGAAATTTTCTTTTACTCTTTTGTCTTTATGACTACCCTTAAAAGATTAATTTGATAATACCTCGATAAAGGGCTTTAAAAATGAAAATAATTAATTTAAAAGATAAAATGTAAAAAAATGATTTATAATTAATAAAAAAGCATGAAGTAGGAAGTCAAAACCTTTTGCAGGATGGATTTCAATTCAGCATATTTTATGTTTGGCAGAACACTCATTGATCTTTGATATACTCTATCATAAAAGATTCAGTTGTCAATGAGTTTGAAAAGCACCACATATCTTATTGCCTTAAAGACACCCAACACAAATTATCGCGTCAAAGTTCTGCAGTGGTTGGGAGTGGTGGTTTATACCTGTAGTCCTAGCACTTGGCAGGCAGGAGGATCACTTGAGACCAGCAGTTCGAGACCAGCCTGGGCAACATAGAGAGACCCCTGTTTCCATAAAAAAGATTTCCGAAAAATTAGCTGGGCATGGTGGTGCACTGCTGTAGTCCCAGCTCCTTGGGGGCTGAGGCAAGAGGATCGCTTGAGCCCAGGAATTCAACGTTGCAGTGAGCTATGACTGCACTCCAGCCTGGGAGATGGAGAAAGACCTTATCTTTAAAAAAAGAAAAAAAAAATTCTGCAGTAGAGAAAACAATTTAACTTTGTTGAAACATTGTTTCTAAACTTATTTGAATTTAATTTTGGTCTCAGCATATTTACCTACTTTTATTGTCTCTGTCTCATTAGTATACCTCCTTGACACCAAAAACAAAGGGAGAAGGTGGTCCCAAGAGAGGGTAAAGAAAGATAACAGATGCCAAAGTGGGACAGAGATACTTTTATCACCAAACATATAATCTCTTAGAGGGAACACATTTTGGGAAATGTGGCAGATTCATTACTCTCATTCTATAAGTAGAAGTTTGAAATCCCAAGAAGTCACAAGATTGTGTATGGATATATGATTTGAAGACTACTCTCCCACCTTCCTCACATTACTTTCAAAAATACATTAGCTATTAGGGCACAGAATTCAGATCAGTGATTGCCTGGCCGGATAGGGGACCAACTGCGAAGGGCCATACAGGTGGATGTGTCGTTATGTTGCATTTTATTGGGGTGTGTTTACATGGATGTGTGCACCGAAACTCACCCAACTGAAAATCTGTGCACTTTATTGTATATAAACTATACTTCAAGGAAATTAATCTAAGTGGATGTATATATTAGCCCTGAAGAGACTTCAGAGGCAGAGTAGCATTATAGTTAAAAGCACAGGCACTAGAACCAAACTGCCTAGTTTCATAAGCCCAGCCCCACCACCCTTTGTGTGCCTAACCTTGACCAAGTTCCTCACTCTCTCTGTAAAATAGGGATGATGATAATAGTACCTCCCTTATCCTTGAAGATTCAGTCAGTAGATAGAGATAACGCACCGAGATCAGAACCTGGCATATCATAAGTACTCAATAGATGTTCACTTCTAAATCTAGTCATAATGGCACATTCAGGAGAGCTGCTAATTTTGGATCCTCTAAAACAAAACAACACAAAAAAATGTGTTGTAGGTTCCCAGACTGGGAGCCTAGAAATACATGTTAAATATGAATTCAGTATTTCAGTTCTCTTGATTTGTGTTACTATTTTTGCTAGCTGAAAAGTATTGAGGTCATAATAGAAAGGAGGACATTGGGGAAAAAAGGAGAAGGACAAAAAAGCCAAGATGACCGACTGGAATCAGAGGTGTTGGTGCAGCCTCTGAGGACAGGTGGGAGACGGGGCTCAGAGCAACAGCAGCTGCACCCTGTTCTCTGCTGGAGAAATCTACCCCTACTCCTCGGGAGTGGCAGGAGAAAGAGGCCCAAAGTTCCTCCTGTGAGGCTGAGGTTGGGACTTCCATCAAAATATGTCATTTCTGTTCTTTCATCCCCGCCCCTACTGGGACCACATTCCTTCTTGAGCATGTCCTTGGTGTCAGGGAGGTGTACTAATAAGGCGTCCACTCTAAAAGTAGGCAAACCTCTGGCTCAGCCAAAAGGAAAGTCAGAGAAGTCTGTGTTTTAATTTTGAAAGTCTTCACCTGGTAATCTGATGCTGGAAAATGGCATAGGGGTCACATGACACATGCATGAAGGAGGAAAAAATGGTTTCACAGGTGTCAAGATTGTGGGTAATATTTTCCTTCCTTCCATGTGTCTGTGCCGCTGTTTTCCAACGTTCCATCGTGGTCATCATTACCATTTGTCGGATGGCTGCTAAGTGTCTGAAGTCCATACTGAAACACTGCAAGTATTATTATTCCCCACCCCACTTTATTTTGACCAAAGGAAAGGTTTTAGAGGCTCAAAGAGGCTAAATAACTTGGCCAGGTCATGCAGCTAAAAAGTGGCACAATGAGGCTGGGCACCCCTGTAATCCTAGGACTCTGGGAGGCCGAGGCAGGAGGATCGCTCAAGGTCAGGAGTTTGAAACCAGCCTGAGCAAGAGCAAGACCCCATCTCTACTAAAAATAGAAAGAAATTAGTTGGACAACTAAAAATATATAGAAAAAAATTAGCCAGGCATAGTGGCACATGCCTGTAGTCCCAGCTACTCGAGAGGCTGAGGCAGAAGGATCGCTTGAGCCCAGGAGTTTGAGGTTGCTGTGAGCTAGGCTGACGCCACGGCACTCTAGCCTGGGCAACAGAGTGAGACTCTGTCAAAAAAAAAAAAAGGGGGCACAATGAGAGGGAAGTAGATTTTAATTTCAGCTTTGCCTTCAAAATCCACTGGGGTCTCTTCCCCAAAATGCTGGGAACACAGCCCTTCTGCTGGCTGTGTTGATTCATCTCAGGAAGGGGGAGTCTGTCAAATTATGCAAAGCTCAACTTTGTGAAGCTTCAAAATTTTAGTTTCACACTTATGAGTTTTTTGGGAACAGCAAACTTTTTTGGAACACCAGGAGGCACGAAAGCAAATGTCTTTGGAAATGAACTGTGTTTTCCACGACATAGTTTCCAGACAGATCTGGGAAGCTCAGTCAAAGGAGAACATCTTTGAAAACACCAAAAATTCTGTGTTATGGGATGGATCTTCTCCAGGCTCAGAACTATTTTTTTTATTTCTTTTTTTGAGGGCATAGAGAATAAAAAACAGAGACTGGAACAGAACTTCTGTTCTGCAGATGTCAAATCTATTATTTGCATCTCAGCTCCTGCTGGGGGACGTGGGGAGAAATCGGCAGGGACCCTTCTTCAGCGTCCTTTAGCCACCAGGCACTCGCACTGTGGCAGGACGCGCTCAGGGCTGCTGATGAAATATGTAGTTAAAAATGTTTATCCCTTTGTCCTGCCCTCCCTCCTCCTCCCATCCAGCCCAGCACGTACACAAAAGAGCACAAATGTTATCCACACATACACACGAGCACCTATCAAGTCTCTTGTCAAGAGTCATTTTAGGATTCATAGCTATCAGATGGTTTGGAAGATCTACCTTCTTAGATTTTCTGCCAAGAGGATTGAGAACTTTATTCATGAGAATGACTGTGAAAGTTGGGTACCAGGAGTGCCAACCCAAGAAATTAAGAGACTGGAAGTCTTCCCATCCCCATCCTCAAAACCATCCTCTTGGCTATGATTTCCACAGCCATCCACCTATCCGGTTTCAGCTAAAAGAGGTTGGGAGGACAGAAGTCTCTGTGTCCCAGCAGGGGTGTAAGATGCAACAAAACAGACACAGAACTACTCCTGGTCATCAGGCTCCTAGACAAAAAAAGGCGGGAAAAAGAATATCTTCACTTCTATTTCCTTCCTCCTACTCTGGGTTGCTGAGTTCCTCTGGGAATCCAGGAAAAAGAGTATTGCCTCTAGACCAACTATGGTCCCCAAATCCAGGGTATCGGGCACAAGGCTGGAGAGGGGCAGAGAAGAGTTTTGATTCATTCCGGGGCAAGGGAAGATGCCTGTATTTTTTAAGCTGCTGCCCTGTCCTTTCTCAGGAATGCCTTCTCCGTTCATTTGCTTGAAAAAATGGGATTCCTTGTACACGCACTGCCTTGTGGATAAAGATGTCACCTGAGGTTCCAAAAAGCTCCCTGCTTGCCCCAGAGGTCCATCAGCCTACAGCAGGAGCTCTCTGTGAGGACCAGTTCCTGAATTTACATATGATCCAAAGTCACTTGTAAACTAAGACCAGAGACTGTGACCTGAAGGAAGGGAAAGGGGGAAAAAAGGCAACAGGGGCTAACGTTTTCAACAAAGTGGTCTTCACCACTGTGGTCTGATCTCCTGCCCCACCTCCCAGCTCCTGAGCTGATCAAGGCAACCAGTTTAGGGAAGACTGGGAAGCTGGCGGTGGGGGGGAGGTCCCAAGTCCCACCCTGATTGCTGTTGTCACTTGCTAGCTGTTCTTGCTTTTAATCATCCTTCCTCCCTTTTGTCCTCCAAGCTTCCCCCAGAGTGATGTTTCTGAAGTACAAATGTGCTCATGTCATTCTCATGTCACACTGTGTTGTGGCTCCCTATTGCTTAAAGCTTTAGTTCTCAGCTGTGGTTCCACGCCATTCTCCTGAACAACACACTCCCAGAGTAACAGTCTTATTATACGCAGTGATGTCAAGGTGCAGGGGTCTCAAGAGGGGCGTTCCAGCTGAGAACCACGGCCTTGTAAGGTGCAAACTCCTTTGCCTGGCATTCAAGGCCCAGGTCAATCCAGCCCGCATGGCCAATCTCATCGCACACTTTCTACGTCACATCCTCTGTGACAACTGCATTAGCGTCCACGTCATGCTCTGGACCCAGCGTTGCAAACTCTTATGCTTACAGGATTCTGGGCAGAGATTAAATGAATGAAAGGGGTCAAGAATAAGAAAAATCAGGAATGGTGGGAAGTAAGGCAAGCCGAAGAGCTCATGTTCCGCCTTCATCCTCTCCGTCCAATTGTTGGGTATAAGGTCTTAGAAGCTTGAAAATATTTTCATTCATTTGCTCCCCAAACTTGAGCAACACCTGTTTGGAAATATTCGTACTTCTTTTGTCATACTCATTACCATTTTGTACTCTAAGTTGCAGCTATCTGTGTACATTTCTTATCTATTTGCAGGATCGTAGGTCTGAGGGGGAAGAGAATCACACGATCACCTCCTCCTTTGTAGACGTTCTGGAAGCGTCCTCACTCCTTTTTCCTCGGTCTTTCTCCATCTCGCTTTTTAGCAGGGCTGACTGGCAAAGCCATGCGTGGGGCACAAGCATCTCTTTTCCTCACTGCCTCGTGTGAACAGTCACATGCATGTCCCACCTCTTTTTCAGCCTTTTCCCGCTCCCTCTGCTTGGCCCACTTACCATCCTAATGAGCCTTGGCTGCAGACTGGAAAGTGGGCTGGCAGGTGGCAGTGGAGAGTCGTGGGCCAAATTCCTGCAGGGCTAGAATTTGATTGAAGGAGTATAATTTTAATTTGTCAAAGTCTACTTTCCTTTTGTTCTCTGCTCTGGAGTTTCTTGTATCACTGGTGGGGTTGATCAGAAGCATGTAGATCTGCCATCAGAACAGACTTGCGGGGCCGGGCGAGGTGGCTCACACCTGTAATCCTAGCACTCTGGGAGGCCGAGGCGGGTGGATGGCTCAAGGTCAGGAGTTTGAAACCAGCCTGAGCAAGAGCGAGACCCCGTCTCTACTAAAAATAGAAAGAAATTAATTGGCCAACTAAAAATATATAGAAAAAATTAGCCGGGCATAGTGGTGCATGCCTGTAGTCCCAGCTGCTCGGGAGGCTGAGGCAGGAGGATCGCTTGAGGCCAGGAGTTTGAGGTTGCTGTGAGCGAGGCTGATGCCACGGCACTCTAACTCCGGCAACAGAATGAGACTCTGTCTCAAAGAAAAAAAAAAGAACAGACTTGCAAATAAAGGTCACATGATTCCTCGCTGCTACTGTGGTGTGTGTAAAAGGACAGGTTAGAAGACACACACTGTCAGCATGTTACTTTTGTCCGTCAGGTGTGAGTGACAAGCCAGGTGCACGAGGGAGAACCGCCTGTAGTGCGTTCCTCTCCCAGTTAGAACTCATTAATCTAATGATTCCTAGGATTGTCTTCATTTCTCAACATGAGACTGTAGGTCCACCTGCTTCAGAACTACCTGGGGGATTGTTAAAACTTTGCATTCTTACACCCCTCCAATGTAAGGGCCAGGGTTTCTGGAGAAGCGGCTGTGAATCTGCATTCATTTATTCATTCATTCATTCATGAGACAGTCTCACTCTGTTGCCCGGGCTAGAGTGCCGTGGCATCAGCCTAGCTCACAGCAACTTCAAACTCCTGGGATCAAGCGATCCTCCTGCCTCAGCCTCCCAAGTAGCTGGGACTACAGGCATGCACCACCATGCCCGGCTAATTTTTTCTATATATTTTTAGTTGGCCAATTAATTTCCTTCTATTTTTAGTAGAGACGGTCTCACTCTTGCTCAGGCTGGTTTCGAACTCCTGACTTTGAGCGATCCGCCCACCTCGGCCTCCCAGAGTGCTAGGATTACAGGTGTGAGCCACCGTGCCTGGCCCTATTTATTTATTTTTAATTGGTAAAAATTATATATATTTATGGTGTATAACATGATGTTTTGAAATATGTATTCATTGTGAAACGGCTAAATCAAGCTAATTAACATATGCATTACCTCACATGCTTATCTTTTTGGGTGTTAAACACTTAAAATCTACTTTCTTAGTAATTTTCGAGTAGTCGACATACTGTTCTTAATTTTAATTACCATGATGTACAATAGATCTCTTGAACTTATTCATCCTGTCTAACTGAAATTCTGTGTCCTTTGACCAACATCTCCCCAAGCCTCACAACCCCCAGACCCTGGCAACCACTGTTCTACTCTCTGCTTCTATGAGTTCGACTTTTTTAGATTTCACATAAAAGTGAGATCATGCAGTATTTTTGTCTTTCTGTGTCTGGCTTATTGTACTTAGCATAATGTTTTCCAGGTTCATCCATGTTGTTGCAAATGAGAGGATTTCCTTTTTCTTTCTGAATAGTAATCCACTGTGTATACCCCCTTTCTTTATCCATTCATCCTTTGATGGGCACCTATGTTGATTCTGTATCTTGGCCACTGTGAATAGTGTTGCAATGGACACGGGGGTGCAGTGAATCTGCATTTTTAACAAGTTCCCCAGGTGAAACACATGCTGTCCTCCTCTGGGAAACTGCTGAATTACAGAATCATGTCATTGGGTCCCAGTGAGTCCTTCACACTCAACCAAGGTTGCCAGCAGAGTTTAAGAACCAAGAATGAGGCTTGAGGGCAGCCCCTGGCCCTGCCATGCACTGGCAGACAACTGTAAGAAAGCTATTTAAGCTCTCCATACCCCAGGGCCCTCTTCTATAAAATAAAGGCAACAGTGCCTATCGCTTGAGATTATTTCAAGAATTAAATAAATTAATGCATATAAAGTGCAAGTTTCCTGCCACAAACAGTAAGTGCTCAATAAATGGTAGTTCTTATTCCCTGCCCCAATCCAGTATTTCCCAAACGTCATTCACAAACCATCTTCCCAATTTTCACCATACTTACATAACCCTGTACTAATATTTACTAATATTTTTTTACAAAATAACTTGTCCTTTTTACCTAGCATCAGCCTAAAAAGTGATACCTGAGAAATTATTTGTTATACTATTATATTTTTTATACATTAAATGTAACATAGAACTACCAAAATTTCAAAATGTTCATTTTAGGAACCGCCATGATATACCTACGACCATCAGGAAACACTGATCTCATCCAACTTTAGTTCAGGCAACTGAGACTCAGAGAGGTCAAGTGGATTTTCAAAGGTCACACAGGGAGTTGTTGGAAAAGCCAGAAATAGAGGAATTCAGGTCTCCTTCTAACTAGGCCAGGGCTCTTTATTCTGCATCAACCTGCTGGTTTTACATGTTTTTAAAGGGCACGTTGAAACGTACTGAAATGGAACATCCCTTTGTTAGCCTGATGTTAGGAAACTGAAATAAACCTTAAACATTAAATTGGCTACAAAGGAAACCTCCTTTTGGCATTAAGTAGAAGAGGAAGTTGAAAGCATAGGCTTACCTCATTACATCCCCACCAGCCCTTGGATAACAGTGCACAGGACAGGGAAGGCCAACGAACTGAACCCCAGGGGTGCTGAGGGCCAGAGACCCCCCAGCTGTGACTCAGGACACTGGTGCTACACAGACAGCCATCTGCCTAGGGCGAAAGCAGCTAAGAGCACAAGCTTTAGTCGGCTGGGCCTCGGTTTTTAATCCCCCCACCACTCACAAACTTGACCTTGGACAAGTTACTTAGCCTTTCTGAACCTCAGTTCCCTCACTAAGTACTGTCTAGACAAAATGCTTAATACAGTAGGGACAGCTTTTATTTTTACTTCACTGTGCATTTTCCTAGACTGAATGATCATAGGCAATGAAATACAATTAGTTTTTAAGCACCACTTAAAAGGCTTGCATAGAAAACCTGTTTTACTGAGTGATGAGCCTTAAATAACCCTTCTAATCATGTGAGTCTACAATTCTATGTATCTTTAATACAAAATGCAATTACTTTCCAAAAGTCAAATTTTCAGGAAACAAAATTAAGCACCACATTAAGCTAATTATTAGTTCTTTGTAGGGGTTAATGTTGAAGATATAGTAGATATCTGATTTTCCTTTGGGAGACATTTGTTCCCTACTTGCAGTTGATCCATGGGTAGACACATGACCCAAGCCTGGCCAATCAGCATTTTCTAACACCTAGACATAGACACTTGATATAAGTCTATCCAATCAGAGCCAATCCTGACCTTTCAATAGAACTCAGGAAAATATTAATAAGCACTCAGTCTACTAGACATAGGCCTACTGCTGCTGAAAGCCATCTTGCCATCATGAGAGAAGACCTTCCTGAAAATGGAACCATCTCAAAGGAAAGGATAGCAGAGAAATATAAATAGATCAAGGGCGAATGATCTTGTTTGAGCTCCTGGATCCAGTCATACCTGAATGTAGTCTACCCCTGCTCTTATCAATATGTGAGCCAATAAATTCCCTTATTAGCTTAAGTCAGTTTGAGATAGGTCTCTTATTACTTTTAATCAAAATATTCTCATCAGACCTGGCACAGTGGCTCACACCTGTAATCTCAGTGCTGTGGAAGGCTGAGATGGAAGGATTGCTTGAGCCCAGGAGTTCGAGACCAGCCTGAGCAACATAGCGAGACTGCATCTCTACAAAAAAATTTGAAAAAATTAGCTGGATGTGGTGGCTCACATCTGTAGTCCCAGCTACTCGGGAGGATGAGGTATAAAGGATCATATTTTTCTGTTTGTTTGTTTGTTTTTTGATGGAGTCTTGCTCTGTCGCCAGGGCTAGAGTGCAGTGGCATCATCATAGGTCACTGCAACCTCAGACTCCCAGCCTCGATCAATCATCCTGTGTCAGCCTCTCAAATAGCTGGGACTATGGGTGCTCGCCACTACACCCAGCTAATTTTTTCTATCTTTTTTTATAGAGACGGGGTCTTGCTCTTGCTCAGGCAGGTCTCAAGGGATCTTCCCACCTGACCCTCCCAGAATGCTAGGATTACAGGCATAAGCCACCATGCCTGGCCATCTTTTCATTCTCCTAACGGTATCTTTCGAAGAGAAGAAATTCTTAATTTTGATGAAGTCCAGCTTATCAATCTTTTCTTTTATGCATTGTGTTTTGGGCATCATATCTAAGAAATCTTTGCTTAACTCAAAGTCACAAAGATTTACTCCTATGTTTTTTTCTAGAAATGTTATAGCTTTAGATTTTACATTTAGACCTAATGATCCATTTTGAATTAATCCTTTTATATGGTGCAAGGTATGGATAAAAAATTTTTAAATACTATGCAAAAAGGATGTGCATATCTAATTGTCCCAACATCATTTATTAAAAGGATTATTCTTTCTCCACTGAACAACTTTTGTACTTTTGTTGAAAATCAGTTGACCAAGTATATATGGGATTATTTCTGGATTCTCTAGTCTACCCAAACATTGCTTTTTAATTTTTTTATTGTGGTAAAATATATAACATAAAATTTGCCATTTTAATCATTTAAAAAATATATAATTCCGTGGCATTCATTACATTGTGTTGTGCAACCATCACCATTATTTTTTCCAAAATGATCATTTTTTTAATCTCACATTTTTTTCTTTAAAAAACTTTGAGTTGCATTCCACAATAACTCCAGTTTTGTTTTAATATGAAAAAATAACATTGCTGCTCCAGAAACATGCACCATATTTAGCCCATAGCTTTGTGTGATCCCATGGCATCCCTCCCCCAACTCCCAGAGGTGCAAACACCAATTGAGAATCTCAAAGGAAAGCAGAGAATTTACAGGGACCTTGGAGGTCTTCTAGGGGCATCCCTTCATTTTACAAATGTGAAAACTGAGAACAGGGATCACATGGCTGGTAAGTGACAGAGCCAGCTGAGAAATAAGAAATGCTATTTTTGTGCTGCTGAAGGGTTTGCACCAAATCCTGACAGCCTCTCTCTTTGAGATCTGGCTTTGGTAAAATCAACTCTCCTCTGCCTCGGAACATCAGAAAAATGAAGCAATGCAACCATTCTCAGAGGACTGACTTGAAAGTTTAACCAAGAAGTAAAAATGCCTCAAAGCCAACACACCTAGGGAGAACAGAGAGAGAAAAGCACAGCTACATGGAGAATTTCTAACCATTAGAAAGGTGGCTGTTTGGGAGAGAGGGCCTAGGAAGAGTCTGAGCACGGGGCAAGGACAGCACTAAGCAGCCCTTCCTCCCATCGAGACATTGCTGACTGCAAGTGCAAGTAGAAAGCAGGTCCACTTGCGGACCGGGCTGAAGAATGCCAGGGAGCAACCTCTCCTCCTAATTCTTGGCTAGTATCACAGTGGTCCCTTTCTTCCAAACGCTAGGAATCATGATCTAATTTATCATATGAAGTGGGCTGTCCTATATTCTTGGAGGTGGTTAATAGAAACCAGTACCCGAATCCATCAGCAGCACCCTGCTCATAAATACAAATTTTCTTCGCAAGAAATGCCCAGTAAGTGGTCACTCGGATAGAGCACTTACTACAATGCTGGGTACCATTCTAAGCACTTGTCATACTTACCAAAATTCGGGAGATGGGACCCATTATCTTCCTCATTTTGCAGAAATAAAGGCACAGAGAGGTTAAATAAATTGCCAAAAGTCACACAGCTCACCTGAAGTGTCCGGGTCCTGAGGCCTTAACCACCACATTACAGACACGTCCAACCAACTCTGTGGTCTGGGAGATGCTTCCTCGACCTCTCCTAACGTGACTTAGGACGTGGTCATGAAAGCCTGGCAGCCCCGTGAGCAGCGTCACTGAGCGTGCTGGTGGCCGGCTAGAAAAATGCGTGAAGCCAGGGAGTGGAGGGAGGCCGGGCCTCCTGCCTGGTGGGCTCTGATCACACAGGTCAGCCGGGGCTGGCCGGCTCAGCCTGTCACCCTCAGCTGTCTCTCTGTGCTGCTCAGCAGGGCCAGGGCTCGGAGATGGGAACTGCGATTTATAAGCTCTCAGGCAAAATCAACTTCCAGGTGAAGAAAACCCACATACCTGGTAGGTTACCCTTGCTTCGGGTGGTCCGAGGGCACCAGGGCTGCTGGGAGAAACGAGTCTCCACGTTGGTTCCATTAATTGTTTGTGCTTTTGATGTTACAGAAAGGTCCAGCTGGCTCTCAGGGCTGGGGGTGCATGCCTCAGCCAGGCCTGCTGTTGTGGTTTCTTGTCATCTGAGTTCACTTAGAAGCCATTTTACAAGGAAGCTTTATTTCTTGTAGACAAATGTGCTTTCAGATTTTGCATGAGTTAAACAAAAGATGGAGACGACAGAGCTGCAGGGTCTTTCTATTACAGGACAGCTCAGGAGGTTTAATTTTCCGTAACAGATGTAACATTAACTCCAGCGTTATTTTGACCAGTTATAAATATCAAGGACATGTGTTTTGCAGTTCAGATTCTTCCTAAAAGGACTCAAGAACTTCCAGGCTGTAGTCCGTGGCTCCCAGGTCTTTCTTGGGAAGCAAGAGAAGGTGCATACAGGCTTGCAGGGCGGGGAGGAGAGCGGGGGGAGTGCGCGGGCACAGGAGCGCACCTGTAGGGCGCCAAAACGCTGGGAGAGCCTGGGGCTTCCTGTGGCTTCAGGAAGCAGATAGATCTTTATTACCAACAAAGTCTAGATGAAGCTTTAATAGAAATTAAATATTAAGGAAAAGAGGGAATTTCCTACTTTTGTCTTGCCAGTGGCTGATAGATGACCAGTCCCAAGGCTAGTAAAGACCTCTGCAAGGTTGGGAGTGGGAAGGAGGGGGCTCACAAGGGGTGTGTGTGTGTGTGAGAGAGAGAGAGAGAGAGAGGGAGATGGAGACGAAGAGAGTGTGCGTGTGTTTATGGTGAGAAGGGTTGGAATGGACTCAGGGAGGAATTCCACTTGATCTTAAGCCATGACCTGCTTGTTTCTTCTCGTGAGTAGCAAGACGCCTGCCTTTATGCTAAGCTTTGGGAAATGTTGCTGGGACTGTGTGTTTGCCACATAACCATCTTAATACTATTATCTAGAGGCTCTTACAGTACCAGTAAGTAGTTGTTTTTTTAGAATAATTTGCCCAATATTTCCATATTTTCTCAGATCTAAGGCACCATCCATTGTGACATATGCCATCATTTTATGTACCACTAAGAATGGAAAATGCTGCCAATTACAACATGACTTGTCACTGATTATAAGATGTATGTCCATTTCAGGATGTTTACATGTAAAAAATGCCTTTTAGTGTAAATGAAATTCAGTAGATAGCATTCCAAAGTTCCTGTTAGTCTTCAAAATCAATGCTACTCTTGTAAATCAGTGCTTCCTTGTAGGAGTATCCCCATTCTATTAAAACTACATTTACAATAAGGGGATAAATCTTTCCCAAAGCTTGGGTTATGTTTTTCACTTTTTTCAAGTTGGTTTTTTTTTTTTTTTGGTTTTTTTTTCTGAGACAGAGTCTCACTCTGTTGCCTGGGCTAGAGTGCCACGGCATCAGCCTAGCTCACAGCAACTTCAAACTCCTGGGCTCAAGTGATCCTCCTGCCTCAGCCTTCCTAGTGGCTAGGACTACAGGCATGCGCCACCATGCCCGGCTAATTTTTTCTATATATTTTTAGTTGTCTGGCTAATTTCTTTCTATTTTCAGTAGAGACAGCGTCTCCCTCTTGCTCAGGCTGGTTTTGAACTCCTGACCTTGAGTGATCCTCCGGCCTCGGCCTCCCAGAGTGCTAGGATTACAGGAGTCAGCCACCGCGCCTGGCCCCATCTCACTTCTGACACTACCTCATTGTGCCTCCTGGAACCACCTCCCAAATAAATTATCTGCATATAATTTCTTGTCTCAGGTTTTGCTTTTGGGAAACCCCATATCACAGTTGCTGTGATG
>CAUYPO010134951.1:0-20781 GCA_963574435.1 Cheirogaleus major
TTAAATTAGCCAAAGTATAATATGGCTATTTTGTACTACAGAAATAGACATATTATGTTGAGATCATACCAGGTAATAGTTCCATTTTCTGTGAACTGGTCAGATCACACTTGGGGTATCTTTTTTTTTTTTTTTTTTTGAGACAGAGTCTCACTTCTGTTGCCTGGGCTAGAGTGCCGTGGCATCAGCTTAGCTCACAGCAACCTCAAACTCCTGGGCTCAAGCGATCCTCCTGCCTCAGCCTCCTGAGTAGCTGGAACTACAGGCAAGTGCCACCATGCCTGGCTAATTATATATATATATATATAATATATATATATATTTTTTTTTAGTTAGCCAATTAATTTTTTTCTATTTATAGTAGAGATGGTATCTCACTCAGGCTGGTCTCGAACTCCTGACCTTGAGCAATCCTCCCACCTCGGCCTCCCAGAGTGCTAGGATTACAGGTGTGAGCCACCACACCCGGCCTGGGGTATCTTAATATTCAGATTTTGAAAAGCAATGTTTATAAAATGATGTTGGTGAACAGACTAAAATACTGTGTCATGTGAGAAACAATATATGGAATTAGAGATGCTAAGGCAGAAGAAGAGAAGACTAAGAGAAAGAAAAATCACTAACATTCAGTTAGTAACCCTTTTGTGCCAGAAATTATACTAGGTACCTTCTAGAACCTTACTTAATTCTCAAAATAATCCTACATTGTAAAGGTTAATCTTCATATTACCAATGACTCTGTGTGATTAGACAATGTGTCAAATGATTCTTTGTCAGTCAGTGACAGAGTTGTGACTCCAACTCCTGCTTGTCTGATATCAAAGCCTGTACTTGTCTTACTATACCTTTGGCCACCACCACCTGCTTTAGGTTCTACAGGCAATTATGTGTCAGGAATTGCTTCATTCAATCTTTTATTCAACACCATTGGGGGCACCTATAATATACAAGGCACTGTGCCAAGAATTCTGCCCAAAGTGAGCTTCTGGTTTCTTAGAGAAAATTAAAATATGTGCCTGAATAATTCTAATGCAACATGGAAAGCAAATAGTAACATGAGAAATAATGAATGTGTTTCAGGGGAGGAATTATGGCTGCTGAGGAAGAAATGTGGCATTTGAACTGGGCCTTGGAAAATAGAGCAATCGAGATGTGCTGAGATGTGTCAGGGAGGCATCCCAGCAGGAAAGAACAGCACACACGTAGGAAAATAAATGTAGGAAATGTAAAATAGCTTAGTGCAGCTCTGGCATAGAGTGCAAGAAGACTAATGAGGAACAAGTGGTAGAGATGGATTGACCTAGAAGAGGGAGGGTCCGAAATGCCAGGCTAATGAGTTCTGTGATGTTCTCTAGGCAATGGGGAGCCACAATAGATTTTTTTAAAGTAGGGCAATGATAATGGCCCCAAATGGTTCTTTGTGTAAAGAACAAACTGCAGGGCAGAAAACGAGGTGGGAGAAGGTTAGAAGCTTTTTGTGTTCCCAAGTGAGAGCTAATGAGAGTCTGAGTTGTAGTATTGTCCAGCTTTCTTCAATTCCTTTTTAAGGCCACCCAATCCTCACACACCACCCAATGGCTGGACTGTCATATGGAATCTTGAACTATCCTTCTTTGCCTTTTCTCAATCTCTTCTGCCTTCATCTGCTTTCACTAACCAAGAGTCTTGGCTCCCTGGCTTCTGCCTTCAACTGAGCCCATAGCTTTTCTGGTATTTGCAGTCAAATGCTCTACCACTGAGCTATACCCCCCCTTTTCTGGTATTTGGACACTTGTTTTCTCCTGTGCACTCTGCTTTGATTCATTTCATCCTTGGATTGTTCTATTATATTATGTAGATTTACGATGCCTCAGCCCCTACCTTAGCCCCGGAGAACATATTCCCACATGTGTCAGTCAGGATTTGTGGTTGCAACAAGGAAAGCAAAAAGTAACATGAGACATAATTCATGTGCTTTAGCGGAGGAAGTATTGCCACTGAGGAAGAAATGTGGCATTTGAACTGGGCTTTGGAAAACAGAGCGAAACTAGCTAGTTTAGGCAGAAGGATAAGGTTAATGTAATCAGGATATTTGCTGCCTCATAAAATCTGCAAGAGGGCTGATGATGCCAGCCCGGAGGCTCTGCAGCCAAGATGTGTGCCCGTGTCAGACCGGGAGGGCTGCTCGAGGAGAGGGGGCGCACAGCCCCCACCAATAACTCTGCACGCCTGGCATCAGAAATTTCACCAAGAATGTTGTGGAAAAGCCGGTGCTTCTTTTTTTTTTTTTTTTTTTTTTGAAACAGAGTCTCACTCTGTTGCCCCGGCCAGAGTGCCGTGGGGTCAGCCTAGCTCACAGCAACCTCCAATTCCTGGGCTCAAGCAATCCTCCTGCCTCAGCCTCCTGAGTAGCTGGGACTACAGGCATGCGCCACCATGCCCGGCTAATTTTTTCTATATATTTTTAGTTGGCCAATTAACATCTTTCTATTTTTAGTAGAGATGGGGTCTCGATCTTGCTCAGGCTGGTTTCGAACTCCTGACCTTGAGCGATCCTCCTGTCTGGGCCTCCCAGAGTGTTAGGATTATAGGTGTGAGCCACCATGCCCGGCCAAGCCGGTGCTTCTGTTGTCATTCTTGTGAAATGGCAGATAGCAAGGGCTCCTGCTTCGTAGGGTCGTTCACTTACGAAGGGAGATCTTTAAGATTATGCCTGATTGGTAAAACCTGAGCGTCTTCAGAGATGGCTGTACCACGAAGCTAACCCATCCTAAGCTCCAGGGTCCCGCACGTACACAGGCCCCTTCCAAGGCCCTGGTAGAGCTCTAGAAACGTCTGTCATTATGTTTTCATAAAATTTATGGAAGTACTATAACAGCAACTCTGCCTTCCCTGTTATGCTTACTAAATTTATACGATATTATCAACCATCGGTTGTGAAACTTAAAGAAACCTTTCTAAACTAACCACTAAAAAAATTTGAACAACTGTGTCAAAGGAGAGATTAAATTCTTTCCTTTATTTTTATAAAATATATGACAAAATCATTGTCATGTGTGTTGGCAGTCCAGGAGTATGTAGTTAAAATAATAAAGAAAAAATACTAAAAAGCTGAATTAGGCAAATTAATTAATTTAAAAATTACATTGCTGTTCTGGATTTGTGATATTTGTGGTACTGGTTAGTTTTCTAAAATTTGTAAGTTTGATTTTTTTCTCATTCAAATTGGGTACTTAATTTTATTTATTTGTTTGTTTGTTTGCTTGTTTGTTTATTGAGACAAGGTCTTACTCTGTTGCTCAGGCTAGAATACAGTGGTGTCATCACAGATCACTGTAACCTCAAATTCCTGGGCTCAAGCAATCTTCCTACCTTAGCCTTCTGAGGAGGTAGGTCTATAGGTGCGAGCCACCACATTGACTAATTTTTCTATTTTTTTTGTAGAGACCAGGTCTCACTCTTGCTCATGCTGGTCTCAAACTCATGAGTTCGAGTGATCCTCCCACCTTGGCCTCCCAAAGTGTTAGGATTCCAGATGTGAGCCACTGCGGGAGTCCAGTACTTAATTTTTTAACCTAATTTTAAATTTGTGATTTTTCTTCTTTTTTTTTTTTCTTTTCTTTTTTTAAAGATGGCCTGGCCAGGTGCAGTGGCTCATGCCTACAAGCCCAGCTCTCTGGGAGGCGGAGGTGGGAGGATCACTTGACGTCAGGAGTTCAGAGACCAGTCTAAGCAAGAGTGAGACATCGTCTCTACCAAAAAGAAAGGGAAAAAAAAAACCACCCTGGCGTTGCAGCTCAGGGTTGTAGTCCCAGCTACCCAGGAGACTGAGGCAGAAGGACCCCTTAGAGCCCAGGAGTTGGAGGTTGCAGTGAGCAACAATGACACCACTTCACTCTACCCAGGTTGACAGAGTGAGACTCTGTCTCAACAAAAACAAACAAGGCAACTGAGCACCCCTCCTCATAATGCCCCATCCCTTCATATTAAGTTTTTAAAAATAATAATAATAAAGAAGGCCTTAAAATTGCATTAGGGTCAAGACCCACGAAACTGCAATCTGCCCCTGGGTAAATCCCTACACCCTAACTAAATAGGCTAAGAGAGCCAGTGATGGCTTCTGCCTTGAGCCAGGACTCATAATATGGGGAATTCCCCAAACATAGGAAGAAGGGTTTTAAAACATGTTGGGTGGCCCAAAATATGACAAATGCCTCTTACACTGTGCTTGAGTATATGTTTGGCATTCAAGAATAGCACCTCTCTTGAAGAAATACACTTGGATAAGTTTTGGCAAGGGAATGTGGAGACAGAAGCACGTAACAGAAATATTGCATAGAGTGAGAAATTGAATTGTTCGTGAGAAGAGATGACCCTGAGGATTAGCACAGATGATTATCAGGATGGTAATACCAGTGACCAGGATAGGGATCTCGGAGCTGATACAGGTTCAGAAAGGAATGGGGGAGACAGAGAGTTTGATTTGGAACATTCTAGGATTTAAATTGTATAAGCCTTTGGAAGGACTAAAGTTAGCAGATCTATCAGTATAAATTCACCATCTCATAGTGCAGGTCGAAGGGTAGTAAAACTTACACTTATAAAATGTAACTTAGGGTCAATGACATGTTGGCATGTATTACCTGAATTTACTGCTGATGTGTAATTATACTTCAGCTCTAGAATTACACTGGGACCTTGAGAAAAAAAGAAAGAAAGAAAGAAAAAATAATAATAACAGTCAAAAGGGATAAAATAAAATAACAGATTGATTTAGAAAAAAATTCAACAAATGTAATTGAAGGACAAATGTAATTAAAAGGCATATTCTGCAAAATGTCACCAGAGACCCTGCTTTGATTTTAATGAAATTTTAACCTTTTTATCCCAAAGAAAATAGCAAAACTAGGGAGGATTACCAAAGTAAAACATGGTTGGCTTACAGAAACAATAGCTACTATTTATAGGAAGCTTATTATGCTCCAAGTATTATACTAAATAGTTTATGTATACATTACTTTACTTATTATTCCTTAAAACAACCCAATATGATAGTATCATTATTTTCATTTTACATATGGATAAACTGAGTCTTGGGGTAGTTAAATAACCTGCCTGGCAGACAGTGGGCTGGACTCTAAAGCCCATGGTCTTAACCAGAGCATTATTATATTGCTTTTCAGCATTCAATGATGCTGCCTTCGCTGTTTTGCTTGAACTCACCCATGTGGAAAGAGCATTATGCAAATATATATGCTTTGTTTCACCACAACCATGGCTAGTTAAATTTATCTTTGATAGCCTGACATCCTTACTAAGGAACAATGACCCATTCAGAGTTGCACAAAAATAAGTGACCAAGTATCCTCAAATGTCTGGCTTTTGGCAACTCTGCTGTTTGGGGTGTAGGGATTTTGTAAGGGAGGAGCATGGTTTAATGTGAGTTTGTGTGAAAAACAGGAAGAGAAACATTATTTGTACTCCACGGATTACATTTAGTTCTCCTTTTCCTTTCAGGTTGCAGATAAGAGACGTAAGTCACTGGGCTCCAATGGGACCAGGAAGCTATGGGTGTCCTTACCATGGTGAACTACAGGTGTGGTTGCAGGAGAGTGATGAAGCAGTCCCACATGCTCAGTGAAAGTGAGGCAGAGAAGAAATAGATAAGGAGAGGCTACAGATCAACCCTTTCCTTTCTCTGTTTTAGTCAGTGAAAGCAACTGAATATTTCTCTTTTTTTTTCTTTTTTCTTTTTTTGAAACAGGGTCTCACTCTGTCGCCCCAGGCTAGGGAGAGTAGTGTCATCATAGCTCACTGAAATCTCAAACTCCTGGGCTCAAGCCATCCTCCTGCCTCAGCCTCCTGAGTAGCAGGGACTATAGGCGCATGCCACCACACCTGAATAATTTTTCTATTTTTGTAGAGACAGGATCTCACTCTTGCTCAGACTGATCTCGAACTCCTGACCTCAAGCAATCCTCCCACCTAGACCTCCCAAAGTGCTAGGATTACAGGCATGAACCACCATGTCCTGCTGCAAATGGCTATTTCTATCTAAAGTAACCATACCTCTATTTATAGCCCCTTTTATTTCCTACATTTTATTTATTGCAGTTATTTTTCTTAGTTATTTGCTTATTATCTTTTTCCTAGAGCATACATTGTTAACAGGGAAAATATCACCCCCCATGGAGTGAAAATTGGTTCTTGAGTGGCAAAAAATCTTAATCTTTCTATGTATAAAGCCATAGATATAGACACAGTATATGAGCAGATGTACTATATCTGTGGTATTAAGATTTCGTGGTGGAGCAGTTAGGAAACAAATGTCTGGCCGGGCGCGGTGGCTCACACCTGTAATCCTAGCTCTCTGGGAGGCCGTGGCGGGTGGATCACTCGAGCTCAGGAGTTCGAAACCAGCCTGAGCAAGATCGAGACCCCGTCTCTACTATAAATAGAGAGCAATTAATTGGCCAACTAAAAATATATAGAAAAAATGAGCCGGGAATGGTGGTGCATGCCTGTAGTCCCAGCTACTTGGGAGGCTGAGGCAGGAGGATTGCTCAAGCCCAGGAGTTGGAGGTTGCTGTGAGCTAGGCTGACGCCATGGCACTCACTCTAGCCCGGGCAACAGAGTGAGACTCTGTCTCAAAAAAAAAAAAAAGGAAACAAATGTCTAAAAAGATTCCTCAGAGGGCAATAATGAAAAAATGGTAGAGAAACACTATTCTAGGAGGTTCAGAAGAGCAGGACGGGCAGAATCCTTGCAGGTTGCAGCCCCACTCTCTAGCAGTGTCCTGCGTAGAGTAAGACCACAATAAATATTCTGAGAAATCAATTCTTCATTTGCCTTGTTGACAACAAATCACATTCCATATAGTGTTATCATTATTTTAAAGGCAGATAAAGCAGACTGCTAATAACTGTTAAAGCTATTACTGTCATTATTTTAAAGGAGTTGGGAAAAGGAAATTGTGAGATGAAATTTTTTATTTCTGAAGGAAATTAAGCAGGCAGAGTAGGGCACCTACATAAATAATCATTGTTTCAACTCAGAAGTGAAATTACTTCTCCATTTTTTCAGAAAGCTTCTCTGTCACAAGTAGCTAGTGCTGACTTTTAGATCTCTCCAGGCAGAATTCCTAATATAGAAACTAGCATTCAACATTCAAATCAGAACGTTTTTATTATTCTCACGCTTTGCCTAAAGTCCTGGCTACATATTGTTATATCTTCCACATAAGTCCAGACTTGAATCTGATGAGCTGAAAGCCCTGGCTGCCAAGAAGTGGGTGTGAAGTGTGCGGGAAGGGAGGTGCAACAGCTTCCAGCCATTTCCTAGTATCTATTATTGGCTAGACAGGCCTAATCCCCTGTCTCTTAGCAGATTAATAATACTGAGTTCCTTTTAGGTCAGGGTTTGTACCACTGAAGACAATTGAGACAGTAGGGCATTTCTTGTGGTCTCTTTCTATTTCCCCTGAGCAAGACTTCTTCCTGCAGCTTCCTCTTATCATGTAAAAGTCACAACCTCAAAGCCTTCTTCAGAAACAGAAGAAATGCCACAGTCATAATCTGGTGCTAACTGATTTTTCCTCAACCCTGTGCTTTAAGTGTCCGTGGTCATACAGAGGCACTACTTTTTTTTTTTTTTTTTTTTTTTGAGACAGAGTCTCACTCTGTTCCCTGGGCTAGAGTGCCGTGGCATCAGCCTGGCTCACAGCAACCTCAAACTCCTGGGCTCCAGCAATTCTACTGCCTCAGCCTCCCGAGTAGCTGGGACTACAGGCACGTGCCACCATGCCTGGCGTTTCTATATCTTTTTAGTTGGCCAATTAATTTCTTTCTATTTTTTATAGAGACGGGGGTCTTGCTCTTGCTCAGGCTGGTCTCGAACTCCTGAGCTCAAACGATCCTTCCACCTCAGCCTCCCAGAGTACTAGGATTATAGGTGTGAGCCACCATGCCCAGCTGGGACACTCCTTTTAAGATGAGGATCTTCAAGATCATTCTCTTCTCTAGATGTGGTTCTGTCCACCTCAGTGTCCTGTTCTATACACCTTCAATGGCATGACATTGCTACACACTGGGTTAAATAGAAATACTTTGTTTGTTTGTTTGTTTTAGAGATGGTAGTCTCTTTGCTATGTTGTCTAGGTTGGTCTTGAATTCTTGGCCTCAAGCAATCCTCTCACCTTGGCCTCCCAAAGTACTGGGATTATGGGTTTGAGCTACCATGTCTGGTGGACAGAAACACTCTTAACAGTATATTATACCTAGGTGGAATGCCTACATATTAATTAGAAAAATTTCATTGGTTCCAAGAACAGAAACAGGAGGCTAAAAAAGAAAAAAAGAAAAAATATAATAAAAAAAATTTAAAAAAGAAAAAATATAATAAAAAAAAAGAAAAATTTCTGAGTAAAGCAATAACAATAATAAGGGAATAGAAAATAAATCTCTTTAGAAAAAGTAAAATTAGGCCGGGCGCGGTGGCTCATGCCTGTAATCCTAGCACTCTGGGAGGCCGAGGTGGGTGGATAGCTCAAGGTCAGGAGTTCGAAACCAGCCTGACCAAGAACGAGACCCCTTCTCTACTAAAAATAGAAAGAAATTAATTGGCGAACTAAAAATATATAGAAAAAATTAGCCGGGCATGGTGGCGCATGCCTGTAGTCCCAGCTACTCGGAAGGCTGAGGCAGAAGGATTGCTTGAGCCCAGGAGCTTGAGGTTGCTGTGAGCTAGGCTGACGCCACGGCACTCACTCTAGCCTGGGCAACGAAGTAAGATTCTGTCTCAAAAAAAAAAAAAAAAAAAGTAAAATTATTTGTTTATTCTGAAAGAGGCAACTAAAGTGATTTAACAAATGTCTATAGATGAGGTATAAAAGTAGGTCCCCATACTTTGCCTATTGTAATATGATCTAGATGTTCACAGAAATTATTACACAAGTATAAATGGCTTGAGAACATAGGAAAATATGTCCCACTGGACAACGGGAGCTTTGGAGGAGGAGTGTTTTTGTTTGTTTGTTTGTTTGTTTTTGAGACAGAATCCCTCTCTGTTGCTCTGTCTAGAGTGCAGTGATGTTATCATAGCTCACTGCAACCTCCAACTCCTGGGCTCAAGCGATCCTCCTGCCTCAGCCTCCTGAATACCTGGGACTACAGGCATGTGTCACCGGGCTCGGCTACGTTTTCTGTTTTTTGTAGAGACCAGGTGTTGCTCTTGCTCAGGCTGGTCCTAACCTCAAGCGATCATCCCACCTCAGCCTCTCAAAGTGCTAGGATTACAAGTGTGAGCCACCGCGCCTGGCCAGGGGAGGAGATTTTGAATGTGAGAGGAAGCAGAATTTGGAACACAGGAGTGTTGTTAGCCTTTGAGAACGGTCCCACCCTTTCTTTTAGACTTTGGGGGAAGGAAAAGATGACAGACACAGGGAACACTGAGGCGGAGAGTTAGCCAGAGTTTTGGTGATAGTTGTGTCCTGATGTGTCTCAAAGGGAACGTCCTTGGAGTCTGGCCTCAGTGGAGCCTGCATTCAGAATTATTTTCGGAGTGCACGTGAATGCTCCCCTGGAGCTACTATTCCATCCTGTCCTTCATCATCCTTGTTGTGAAATCAATGAACCCTTGTAAGAGTGACGGTCAGGGTTGGCAGGTGGCTCCCAGTCAGTGGAGAAGATCATGGTCTTTAGTGACCTTTCCCGTACTAGCACCACACAAAAAATCCTTGCCACAGGAAGGTGACAGAGGTCATCACCTTTAAATGGAGGCAGTGAGGAGGAACTGAAAACTTTGAGCTGGGAAAGAATTTGAAACAGCCTGTGTAGTATGTTTGGGAGTTCATGTGTACTGAAAAAGTGTTACTGACTTTCAGGAGTCAAAAGAATAATGAAAGACATTTATATGGAGATTTTTTTTCTTTTTTATTTCAGCATATCATGGAGGTACAAATGTTTAGGTTACATATATTGTCTTTGCCCCTTCCGAGTCAGAGCTCCAAGCATGTCCATCCCGCAGACGATGCGCACCGCACCCATTATGTGTGTATATACCCATCCCCTCCTCCCCGCTCCCATCTGCCCAACACCCGATGAATGTTATTACTGTACATGCACTTGGGTGTTGATCAGTTAAAACCAATTTGCTGGTGAGTACATGTGGTGCTTGTTTTTCCATTCTTGGGATACTTCACTTAGTAGAATGGGTTCCAGCTCTATCCAGGATAATACAAAAGAGGTGCTAGATCACCATTGATTTTTGTGGCACTTGGGTTGTTTCCACATCTTTGCAATTGTGAATTGTGCTGCTATATGGAGATTTTTTAATCTAGAAAATTCAAACAGACTGTATATTTTAAAGAAAGAGGGAAGTGAAATTATAGAAGTAAAGTAGAGGCTCTCTAACAGACCCTCATTTAACCAAACCTCCAGATTACCCAATCCTTTCCATTCTCGCAAAACTGTTCTGACAGATGTCCATGACAGGTGTCATGCAAATTGCTTATGGCTAGTTCACCTCCTAACTCTCTTCTACTCCCATCAGTTGAATTGTTTGTGCTAAGAGCTCTTGCCATTGTCATTATACACTTTTCTTTTTCTTTAAAAAAATTATCATACGTTAAAATTGACTTTTTTGGTTGTACAGTTCTATGAATTATGTATAGATTAGTATAACTATCACCACAATCAAGATACAGAAAACTTCCATTACCCCAAATTCCCTCATGCTATTCTTTTATAGTCATACCATCCATGTATCCCTACTTAGGCAACCACTGATCTGTTCTTTAATCCTATAGTTTTGTCCTCTTGAGAATCACATAGATGAATTTACATAGTATGTAACCTTTTGAGACTGCAACTGCAACTACAAAATTATTTTTCAGAGTGGCTATTCCATTTTGTATTCTCACCAGCAATGTATGAGAATTCCAGTTGTACTGCATTCTTATCAGCACTAGGTATTATCAGTAATTTTTAAAGCCACTTTAATAGGTGTGAAATGATATCCTATCGTGGTTTTAATTTTCATTTCACCAATAGCTAAAGCTATTCAATATCTTTTCATGTGCTTATTTGCAATTTGTATATCTTTTTTTTGGTGAAATGCCAACCATTATTTCTTCCAATTTGTAGTAACACATTCTTTCTTCTCTCCTTTGAGGTTCTAATGAAACAAAAGTTAAACCTTCTGTTATTATCCCACAAGTTCTCAAGGCTCAGTTCATTTTTTCCAATCTTTTTTCTCTTTGTTGTTCAAATTAGATAATTTCTATTGATCTATCTTCAAGTCCACTGATTGTTTGCTCTATTACCTCCATTCTGCTATTGACCCCAGCCAGTGAGGTTGAGGTTATCTCAGTTATTTTATTTCCATTTCTAAAATTTCCACTTGGTTTTTTACATCTTCTCTTTCTTTGCACAGACTTTCTAATTTTCTATTTGATTCAAGTGTGTTTGTGATTGCTGGTTGGAGCATTTTATAATAGCTACTTTAAAGACTTTATCAGGTAATTCTAATATCTATGTCATTTCAGCTTTGGCATCTGTTAATTGTCTTTTCTTCTCAATTGAGATTTTTGGCTGGGTGTGGTGGCTCATGTCTGTAATCCCAGCACTTTAGGAGGCCAAGGCAGGAGGATCACTTGAGCCCAGGAGACCAGCCTTGGCTTCTACAAAAAACAAAACAAACAAACAAAAAGCCCAAATTGAGATAGATTTTCCAGTTTCTTTGATATCAAGTACTTTTGGATTGAATGCTGGATATTTTGGATATTGCATTATGAGATGCTGGGCTGTTTAATTCCTATGGAGAACGTTGCTATTTTGTTTGGCAGGCATTCAATCCAGTCAGGTTGAGGCGACAATTTCCAACCCACCTTCATTGTGCTGTGGTTCCAACACCAGTTCAGTTTCCAAGCCTTTGCAGTGCCATTTGGACCTGTCCCATGCATGCACCGCCCAGTGGCCAATATGATAGGGCAGCAGGTAGTGTATCTGTTAAGTTCTCAAAGTCTTCTAAAAGTCATATACATGCTGATTAGGGTCAGATCCATGTATAAGCAGCTTTGAAGTGAGCTTGGCATTCTCATGTAACTTTATGGAGTTACTTTTCCAAGCACTTCTCTTTCTCAGTACTTTCATTTCCTGCATTCCACTTTTTTTTTGGTTCTCTGGCCTGAAAGCCCTATATATACCACTCTGCTGTAAACTTCCACAGCTGTGCCCACCTTTGGGGATAAGCTTTGGGAGGACTAGAGGGAAAAAAACGGGTCAATTTGATGCCACTTCAGTCAGTGGTACTTTACATTCCGGGCTTTCCACCCCTCAATCTGCCTGCCATTATTTACTTTTCAGACAAACAGCTGCTCCATGCATTCTGTCCATATTTTATAGCTGCCTTCCGTGGGAAGACTGGGAAGAGTGTGCTTACTCTTATCTGAACACAAACCTCTGTAGATTTTAGTTAAACATTATGTAAACCAATGTAATATGAGTACAGAAACAAAAGTGGTTGAAGTTCCACGATTAAAGTATGAATCAACACACACACGTGGTTAAAGTTTTCTGTAGTAAATTGAATGCTTTGGAGGATCTCCATAGAAGTGAGTTGCTAAGAAAAAAAAAATCCCATAAAGCAAAAAACAACTTACCAAATATATAAATAACAGTAAGAGATTAGTTGAAAGTCACTGAAATCTAGATGGATTCCGTATTTGTTCCACAACTCTGGATAAGTTCTGGCTCCACTTTATAAAAGTCACATCCAGACAATCACAGATTTTGCATCATGGGAATCTTTATTCTACAAAGAGGACTCAGAACTCAACTCCATTCAGTGGATCCATTTTCAGTTAAATAGTCTTGGCATTCCATTAAAAGTTTAGCAAATGAATGTTTCATGTTTTATATGTTTGGAGGCAAAATAAGATGTTTAATGTATATGTATACATTTTAATGATTCCAGTTTAACTGCTTATTTCTGGGGTCTTTTCTGGATGGACGAGAGCTTTTATAGAATGTTTTAGAAAGTGACTCAAATATGTTGGATTGTTTGTTGGATTGAAAGAGAGAGTGAGAAACTGAGGCAGGGTAACCAATTAGGAGTTTATTTCAATAGTCAAAATGAGGGTTTGACCTTGGGTGTTGGAAAAGAGACTAGAATGAACAGATAAAAGAGACATTAAAAAGAAAGAACCAGCTGGACTTCTGAACCTGTTGGCTATAGGGAAGGATGTGATGGAGAAATTCTCAAGATGACCGAGCTGTGGAGCCTGAGTGATTGAATAGTGTCATTAACAAAAATAGGAAAGTCAGATGTGGGAAACATTTGTGGGGGCAAAGAAGTACCTGTAGAAGGGCAAGAATAAGATAAGGACTTAAGCTTTACACATGTTAAATTATATGGGATGATTATATATTCAAGTGAAAATGCTAAGCATGGAAAGGGTAATTCTATTTTCAACCTGTTCTTCCTATTGTAAAGTCTGACATTTACTAAGACTAAAGTAATAGAGATGGCCTTTTCCCTGTAGCTTCAGGCCAGAAGGACAAGACACATTTTTAGCATAATAAAGAACAGGAGAAATGGTAGGAAGGGATAAATCTTCACAGGGAAAGATTTGAGTACCTTTTAATGTTCTGTCCTTGAGATCAAATCATCTTTAGAGCTCTTCTTCTCAGCTCTCAATCAGAATCAGGTCTCAGTCCTAAATATGCAGTAGTCTTCCCTTATCCACGGGTTATGTTCCAAGACATCCAGCGGACGCCTGAAACTGAGGACAGAACTGAACACTACACAGTCACTCCTCTGCATTGCTGGGTTTCACATCCATGGGTTCAACCAACTGTGAATTGAAAATATTAAAAACAACAACAACAACAAAAAAAAAACAGGCCAGGCACGGTGGCTCACGCCTGTAATCCTAGCACTCTGGGAGGCTGAGGCGGGAGGATCGCTCAAGGTTAGGAGTTCAAAACCAGCCTTAGCTAGAGCGAGATCCTGTCTCTACTAAAAATAGAAAGAAATTAATTGGCCAACTAAAAATATATATAGAAAAAATTAGCCAGGCATGGTAGCGCATGCCTGTAGTCCCAGCTACTCAGGAGGCTGAGGCAGCAGGATGGCTGGCAGCAGGCAGCCCAGGAGTTTGAGGTTGCTGTGAGCTAGGCTGACACCATGGCACTCTAGCCCGGGCAACAGAGTGAGACTCTGTCTCAAAAAAAAAAAAAAAAATCATAAAAAAAAACCCACTAGAAAATAACAATACAAAGATATAGTATAACAACTACTTACATAGCATTTACACTGAATTAGGTATTATAAGTAATCTAGAGATGATTTAAAGTATATGGGAGGATGTGTTTACGTTATATGCAAATACTAAGACATTTTATACAAGGGATTGAGCATCTGCAGATTTTGGTATCTGGCTGTGGCGGGGACCTGGAACCAATCCCCCATGGATGCCAAAGGATGACTATACTATGTTTTTTCCTATATATACACACCTATGATATAAAGTTTATAAATTAGGCACAGAGATTAACAATAATAACTAATAATAAAATCCAACATTTTTAACAATATAGTGTAAGAAAAGTTATATGAATGTGATCTTTTTCTCTCTCAAAATTCCTTATTGTACTCCATTCACCCCTCTTCTGATGAACAAAGGACAGAGTAAGACTGTATGGGATTTTACCAGGCAACTCAGAACAGTGCACCATTTAAAACTTATTAATTGTTCATTTCAGAATTTTTCATTTAATATATTTGAACTGTGGTTGATTGTGGGTGATTGAAATTGTGGAAAGCAAAACTTTGGGTAACTGAAATCTCAGAAAGCAAAACCGTGGATAAGGGGGGATGACTGTATACCCAATCTGTCCGACTGCAGTTGGAGACATGGCTAAAGATGAATGACAACCCACACAGAGGAGTGACAAGAGGAGGTAGGACTTTGAAGCTGGACTCTGTAGCAGGGGCTCACTCAACACTCATTACAATCTCCTTCTATCTTGCCTTTTCTCCACTTAAAATTTTGCCTTCCCAGATTCCCTTGCAGTTTAGAAATGCCATGTGACTTAATTTGGCTAAGGAGATATAGCTTAGTAGAAATCTTTTTCCTGCTTTTTCCTGCCTGGAAAGCATATAATACTTATGACTGTAGCAACCAGAGGTAAGGAATGGAGAGGTAGATAGAATATGCCTACTTCTGGCCAGGGTTGGTGGCTCACACCTGTAATCCTAGCACTCTGGGAGGCCAAGGCGGGAGGATTGCTCAAGATCAGGAGTTCAAAACTAGCCTGAGCAAGAACAAGATCCCGTCCCTTCTAAAAAAATAGAAAGTAATTAATTGGCCAACTAAAAATATATAGAAAAAATTAGCCGGACCGTGTCTCTACTAAAAATAGAAAAATTAGCCGGGCATGGTGGCACATGCCTGTAGTCCCAGCTACTCGGGAGGCTGAGGCAGCAGGATTGTTTGAGCCCAGGAGTTTGAGGTTGCTGTGAGCTAGGGTGAGGCCATGACACTCTAGCTCGGGCAACAGAGTGAGACTCTGTCTCAAAAAAAAAAAAAAAAAATGCCTACTTCCTTATAGTAAGCCTTGAATTGCCTACCCCTAGGATTCTTATTGCTTTAGATAAACAAATCCCTATATGAATAAGCCACTCTAGTTGGGTTTCTGATTTATGCATTTAAGCACATCCCTTAACTTAAATAGGAGCTCAAAGGTTAAAAAGAACTGAGTGACCATATGTGGGAGGGGAGGGATGACACAAGAGGACATGAAGAAGAAGTTTAAGGGATGCTCTCTATTGAGATAGTCCCGGGATAACCTTGGGGTACACTATGAGATTCCAGAGCTCAAGTGTCACATTTGTAGATAGAACAGAGGAGAATGGTAAAAACAACAGGCTAAAGAAGCCACTCTCAAATCTCCATGGGTTAGAATAGAAGACCTGAGCCTCAAGTAAAATGCCAATTGGCCATTCTCTGGGATTTTGTGCAGAATGCCTGACCAGCGAACAGTTATTACACCAATTTATGGCAGACCGAACTTAAGGAAGACTTCCTCCCATGATAATGTGGCATGGTGCTTAGGTCACTCCAGCGTCTGGTTAGAGATGACAAGAATGAAGTTCGAAAGGGGGGTCTTTATTGGAACTCATCATCATAGTAATGACATTTATCATTACATGATGTTCAGCACAATGAATGTTACATAGTAGGCACTCAGTATTTACTCATCCTCCTGTATGAGTAAATTAATGAGAGTTAATAAGATATCAAACACTGAAAGGCAAATTCACTATCTCTTCTAAATTAAACTATTTGTTCCTTGCATACACTCACCTGCCTCAGAGCCCCAACACATACCATTCCTCCTACCTGGAACTTTCATCCTTCTTCCACATAATCATGTTTCTCCTTCACTTTACTATTAAATTTTTTTTTTTTTAAATCTCACTCTGTTCAAAGATACTTTTCTTTTCTTAGTCCAACCAGCTTCCATTACTCCAATAACCACATACAGCCAGATAGTATTAATTAACTTCTTTGCTAGGTTGTGAATTTCAGCAGTTTAGATGAAGCAAAGAATATTCATCTCTATTCTTTCTATGAGATTGAAAGCTGCCAGACCGGTTGCATATCTCTTATTTCTATTCTATTTCCTCATACTCCTACTTCTGAAAGTTGCACCTATTTTTCACTTAGTAAACATTATAGACTGACTCATTGGGGGGAGCACAAATCTTGCATTTTTATATAACAAGAAATATAAATGATCAGCCAGCCATAGTTCTCTAGTCACTAATTAAAGAAGGGAGACTAATCATCTCAGCAGTGTATTTCCAAAGAAGAACATGAAATTTAATATTGGACTTACAACCTCATTGCAAATTTTGACTATAACCTGACTCTTTCAGAAACCCAAAGAAAGGCAGTTAACTTCTGGGTCTGGGTTTCTGTTTTATTTTATAAGAAATGAGTTGTTCTATGGATTATTTAACATATAAAACCATCTTAAACTACCCTGAGTAAGAAGGTTGGGACATAGGAAATAAGAAGTTCTTCTAAAAAGGAGAAATCTCATTAAGAACAAATATATAAATGAAATCTCTAAAGATATGTCTCATTTCTGTGTCTGAAAGACCTTACTTAAAATATTACAGAAAGTAAAAATCAGTATTCGTGGTCTTGAAAGAGCTCTAATGATCTTAAGGTCATTTAGTGCAGCTCCTTAATGTGACAGAAATTTAAACTTCAGTAAGTTTTGCTTCCCTTTCTATATTGTCAAATGAGGTTTGGGGTATTTTATACTCAGTTCTCAAAGCGAGTTTACAGGTATTACAGCGAACCTCTCTCTAGTATTGTCATTTGGGCCTATACTAGAAAAAGTGTTACTGGTGAAACTGAGTTATACATGGTAAGGTTTTCCAACAATGAGACCCTTGTACAGAATATGAGATAGACTTATATCAAACTCAAATCTGCCCTGTAGGAAGCTCCAGAGTAGTTTAATAGCAATAACAAGAAAGATTTTCACTAGGCTGCCATTGTATAGACATGGAAAGAAAACTATGTGCAAAGCTAATTGGACCCAGCTATAAAATGCAAAGAAATGATATACTATTGGCAGAGGATAATGTTGAATTCTGGAAATAAAATCTCACCAGTGGATAATAGCAAATGACCCTTGAATGGAGGTATTTGGTTTTTATTTTACCTTGGGTTATGGGTTACCTTGATTAGTATGTGTTAAAAAGCAAAAAAAGGGAAGAAATATATTTCAGTCCTGGTTCTACTATTGATTATTTGTATAATTTCATTGATCTGTTCCCCTCTGCTTTGTTTTTCTTTGAATACCTCTTAGGACTGAGACTGCAATACTAAACTAAGGGTAGTAACGAATAAAAATGGTTGCTAAGTATATAGACATATGTATTTTAATTGACAGGCAATAAACTCAATGGAGAAAGCAATTTTAGAATAATGAGAAATAATGCAAATACTTCACTTTTAATATAATTTTTACTACTTAAGTTATTTTACCCACCCATCTTAACGTTAAAATGAATTTTATTCCTTGAGCACATGTTAGGTTATGCTGCAGGGAGATAGTCCCGAAACAAAATGGCAGAGAGATGACATCCTAAGGGAAAATGATTTTTTCATTTTCAGAGTAGATTTTTCAAGTTCAGAGTAGATTTATGTACATAAATAATGGAGTATTAGCTATCAGTGCCAGCCGCCAGCATTTCAGTTCCTTACTAAGAAACATATCTATATCTTGCAATACAGTTAGACAGGTTGAAGAAGACTCTAAATTGGAGCTTACTACATCTTCCTATGATAGAGTGGGGTGGACTATAGAAGCACAGGCCTTGCTTTGAAACTTCCCAGTGGTTCCAAGTTCTTAGTAAATAGTCTGATTCTTCCCACCAGGAAAGGTTGTTTCCGGGAAGGCAAGCCGGAGGGCCAATGCAATGAAATGCCTGCTTTGTTCAAGATAATTTCCAGAGGTCAAGATAAATTGGGTGGGTGTGAACATATTTACACTGTATTCCATTCCAGGGGATGACTCAGAATTGAAAAGGTTGGTGCTTCAGCCGCCCACAGTTGTTTTCCAGGCAACTAAATATTTTAATTCTGATGCTATGATTAATAGAGCATCGGATACAGCACATGGAAACCCTACTGCTTCCTAATTGCCCACTAGCCATGGAGCCAGTGGCAGGGAGAAGGGGAGTCAAGAATCCCAGCTGCTTCCTCCTCCACAACACACAGAATACAAACGAGAGAAATGAGAGCTGCAGGCAAGGGATGCTCTTTGTTTTCTTAATATGTTAGGAAAGTATTTGCCAAGATCACCAGCAGGAGATATTGAATGAAATTGAGCTCTACTGTAGGAAGCTTCAAGCCAAATTTGGCTAACAAAATGTAAAATGTTGGCAACATTGCTAGGCATATGATAAATAGTATGTCTAATAAATATGTGTTGGCTTATAATATTGCCTTTTTGTTTTGTTTTCCTGCCTTTCATCAATTTGTTATTAACTCAGGGGATAGTATCTCTAAGAGAAGCTTATTACTGTATTGTTTAAAAATAATGTAATACCTGATTGAATAATCATTTGGGCTACTTCTTGGGAAAGTTGAAGAAAGAAAGCTAAAATTATCCAGTCCTAGAAAACCCAAAGAAATTCGTTTGTTTTTTAATTGCCTCTTCCTTCTTTTCTCCCCTTGTTGTAGTTCTGGGGAGGGAGAGTCAACAAGGTCTAACTGTAAATGATTGAGATTTGATTTCTTGGTTAATGATTACGCATGGGGAAGGAGGGTGTGCCAGGTTCATTCAGACCCAAAGCATTTCTGGACAAGAAGCAATAATAGCAAAAGCCAAGGAGCTGATAATTGAGGGAAATTCCTCTTCTTTAATTGGATGTAAGGTATAATTATACTTAATGTAGGAAAAACATTTTAAAAGTGAATTGCTCTAGGTACCTGCCCCTTTATTTCCTTTTCAGGAAACTTCACAGTTTTTAAACATTAGATTGGAGAGAAAAGCAAATGTGGAGACAACTTTGGTGAAACTAGAAGTGCAGGATTCTGAAATGTTCACCTCTGGCCTTATACTTACCAAAAAAAATTGTTATTCCCCTCCTAGTGACTCATTGTAATACTAATTTTCCATAAGATACCATGAGGCTTAAAAAACATATTCCAATAGTTGAAGCTAAGAAGCAGAGTTTTAGGAGCTCTTTTTGTTTCCTTCTTCAGGATTTTAAAAATCAAACTCATTTTCTAAAACTCCTTTCCCCAAAGTTCTAAAAATTTGAATGTGTTTTTATGAGTTTCTCACAAAACCTGGGAATGACTTGAGGTTAATAATGGTTTGGGGTTTGTTGCTAACTAGAGCTCAGAGCAAGACTTTGGCCTATGCCTTTTTCTTCCCTATGTTGCTTACATTGCTGAGCAATATTTTGCTTTTTGGCATAATAACCAAACAAATAGGCATTTAGGTATTTAAAAATGATTTTGTTGGTAGCAAGAGATAGTTATATTTGGTATGAAATTAGGGACATTTTTGTATGTAATGGGATGAAACAGGTTATATCTATGGATGCTTATGTTTTAATTAATTTAGAACTATTATTAAGTCAGTTTTAATGTGAGAATAGATGTAACATAATTTGTGGCTTTCTCATAACCTTTATGAAGGATATTCTTATCTCTTAAATAAAATATTATATTCAATTTGCCCCTCAAAAGTCGGGAAGGTGATACTGAAGTTAAAATCACTCACTTGTATAGTCAGATCTCACTGTTTAGTATCCATAGATTTCAGAGTTATCACTGTCTACCTGCCATTGTACTAGCCTTTTCATACGGCATGGGTCATTTGCCAGAAATCTATAATCTAAATATGAATTTAAGAAGATTATTAAAGACAATAAAATATTCCCCCTTGCCCTGAGCAAAACTATTCATGCAGTAATAATTGAGGCTTTATTTTACTTTAAAATTTATCTACTACTTGAAAGAGAATAAAATTGGACCCTTACCTTACAAAAATTGGACCCTTACCATATATTAATACAAACACTGCCTGCCGATGGAAAACACGAAGCCAACCTCTGTACATCCAAGGACCCTGACCGTGGCCCGCAGCGCCCCACCGAGAAGCCTGAGCGAGTGCTCTCGCCGTGGTTGGGTTACGGTTCGGTTTCCCTTGTTTCTGGCAGATGGGAATTAAGTGTAAAGTCATCGATAGATCCGGGGAAGGTGT
>CAUYPO010134954.1:0-17343 GCA_963574435.1 Cheirogaleus major
CGTTGATTTCATCAAAATTTTAAATTTTTAATGTTTTAAAGTGTTTGGTTTAACCCCGTATTTTTTACTTTTAGTGTTTTGGCCGTGCTCGCGTTTGACATTTTCTCAAAAAAAAAAAAAAAAAAAAAAAAAGAAAGAAAAAAAAGAAAAGAAAAAGAAGAGAAAAGAAAATAAATAAAAGAGGGAATCAAAGAAGATATAATGAAAGGTTACTGAAATTAGCCTGCCAAATGGGAATAAATTATTATTTTTATTGTATTTTCCTCTCGGATTTCTCAGTTGGATCCAAGTTAACAGTCCAAGAGTTCTTGTTGATGTGATTAACCAGTACCATATCTATAATATCTAAAAAGATGAGAAAGATTTTGCTTTCATTTGGGATGAAAGTTGAAGTGGTAACTCCTATACTTCTATACTCATAGAAAAGATTTTTATTTCCCATCAAAGTATACCATGGTACTTTCTCACATTATGTGAAATTATTTTAAAATTCCATACTAGATTAATCAAAAGTGGTAATAATCTGAAATAAGTTATGCAATTTATCAATAAATGTAGCAGTCTGTTTTTAAAATAAAATCAATATTAGAAAATCTCTACATGTAACTAGAAACAGGCAATAATTCCACTGTTATCTGAAACATTTAATGTTTAGTTTCAAATTTTTATTACAAAAAGAAACCATGTGTTTAAAAACTCAAATACATATATAGTACAAAGTGAAAATTAATCCCCCTTATATATACATACCAATGTATATGTGTACAAATATATATAAACATATGTATTTATATTTATTTGCATATTGGATCCTTGTTTCATTCCATGTTAATACATGTAGACTGACCTAACTTTTAAAAATTGGTTACACTATATAAATTTACTACAGTTTAGTTGTTTCTGATGGGCATTTAGTTTGTTTACAATTTTTCTCTATTAAAAACAATACTGGCCCGGCAGGCGTGATGGCTCATGCCTGTAATCCTAGCACTCTGGGAGGCTGAGGTGAGAGCATCACTTGAGCTCAGGATTTGGAGACCAGCCTGAGCAAGAGTGAGACCCCATCTCTACTAAAAGTAGTAAGAAAAATAGATTAGCCAGGCAACTTAAAAATAGAAAAAATTAGCCGGGCATGGTGGTGCATGCCTGTAGACCCTGCGACTTGGGAGGCTGAGGCAGAAGGATCGCTTGAGCCCAGGAGTTTGAGGTTGCTGTGAGCTAGGATGACATCATGGCACTCTAGCCTGGGCAACAGAGTGAGACTCTAACTCAAAAAAAAACAACTAGTACTATAGAGCTGTGGTCCCCAACCCCTGTTAAGAAGTGGGCCGCAAAGCAGGAGGTACGCTGTGGGTGAGCAATGGAAGCTTCATCTGTATTTACAGCTGCTCCCCATTGCTCACCATTCCCCCCTCCCCAAGTCTGTGGAAAAATTGTCTTCCATGAAACCAGTCCCTGGTGCCCAAAAGGTTGGGGACTGCTGCTGTAGAGCACATATGTATCAATATGTTTTTGAATATTTGTTCTGGCATATTTGTAGGAAGTTTTCTAGAAGTAGGATTGCTGGATCAAAAGTTATGTGTCAAAATAGTGGATGATATTTTCAGATAGTTTTGTAGAGAGATTGTGCCAATTTGTAGTCCCGTCAATAGTGGGGTTCTCCAACACTATCATTAAAAATCTTTTCAATCAATTTGAAACTTACACAGTGAAAAAGCTGTGTGCTATATACATATAAAATTATTTGCTTATTAATGATGGAATGTATCTTTTGAAATTTTTTGACCATTTGTATTGCTTTTGGAAATTGGCTTTTCATGTCTTTTCCTCATTTTCAAAAATCAGTCTATTTCTCAGTTGCTATTGATTAGTAAGTGTTATTTCGAAATTTTAATTTCCAGTGGCAGCATTGCAATCCCCTTGGGCACTGCCAACCAATGATGATCAGCCACAGCTACAAGCGTACAATGTGGAATGATTGAGTACAAAGCTACTGAAACACCTAGATGCATGAAGAAAGGGTTTTTTTCTGCAAAGAGTTTTTCTTGCTGTTTTTAAAGTACTGATCCAGTGCTAGGCAATCTTCCAGTTAGAAAATTCTTATGGTTTGCAAGCCATGCCGGCACCATCACAGCAACTCAGCTCTGTTGTTGTAGCACAAAAGCAGCCATAGATAAAAACCGAATGGGCACAATTGTATTTCAATAAAACCTTATTTATGGATGCTGATGTTTGAATTTCATATAAATATCACATTACATGAAATTTTATTCTTTTGATTTTTTTCTCACAAACATTTGAAAAGGCATCTGCAATATTCTGATAGAAGAATGCAATGTTTAATGATTAAATCAGAGTAATTGGAATATCCCTCACCTCAAGCATTTATCATTTCTTTATGTTAGAAACATTCCAATTCTGCTTTTAGTTATTTTGAAATATGCAATAAATTATTAACTATTGTCACCCTGTTGTGCTACTGAATACTAGATCTTATTCCCTTATATCTAATAGTATTTTTGTACCCATTAACCATCCCCTCTTTATCCCCTTCCCAGACTCTGGTAGCCATCACTCTACTCTTGTAAATGTGTACAACTATTATGTACCCATAACAATTAAAAATAAAAATTAAAATTAAAAAGCATTCCTAGGTTACAACCGGTATGAAAACAGGCAGTGGGTTGGGATTTGGCCTGTGGGCTGCAGTTTGCCAATACCTGTTTTAGACTTTTTCTATAAGAAACCACTGAGAGAAACTGCCAGTAAGCAGCCTGCTAAGGACTTGTGAGCCACTAAGGCCATGGGCAAGACTTTATTTTGTTGTCTCATCTTCTGAAGTTTTCACTTCTCTCTCCGAGTCTGCAGAATTTGTCTTCTCTTAAAAGAAAAAAAAAGGTAGTGTGAAATGTGGGGTTATCATGTATATTAAAATGGCTAAAGCTGGAGATAGTGACATTTTCTATGTGTAGTGAGCACTCCATAAACACTGACCTCTAATATTGTCTCGAATGGATTCAGTTTGATATTTGATGTAAGAGTATACAATGTCTAATGTTTTTGAATAAAAAAATTCCAGCAGCGTATGATTTAGAGTTTATGTAAAATTTTCCTATTATATATACATACTTATAAAATACAGGTAACTCCAAATACTTTGCAGTTATTTTTACAAAAATATCATATCATTAGCATTTTGTGATTTTTTTTCTCTCTCTTGTGGAAATTGTCATCTCAGTGAATTACAGAGTGTCCCAAAAGTCTACATACATAGGGAAAATAGGAAATTGTACACCCTGTAATATAGTCCAAAGAAAAAGATTGTTCGGGTAGTCTTTGTCTTCCCTGCTGTCCCCAAGAATCTGACCTCTGTAACACCATGTTGTGATTAATTTCGATCTATTCTCTACTCCTGATTTGATGTGTGAAGGGATGGGTCTGCCCTTTATTTTTGTCATATGCAAAATAAGAAGGTTGGATTAGTTGATCTCTAGATTCTCTTCTAGCTCAAATATCCTGGTTTTCTTATAGCATATGCAAATTTATGTATATGATATTAGAGTGAACCGGATTAGTCTACACAGCAGAAATGGCTACTGCTGTTTCTTCCAGCAGTACATAGATTATGTATCTTTTTGATGAAGGTCTATGTATCTTCATTGACATGAAGTGTTTGCTTGCAATGGTGCTAGAGTAGGAAATGTGGCCACTTGAGAGTACATACCATTTTGGGAATTAAATGAGTTCAGCTTTGTACTGAAATGTAACTCAGCAGAAGTTGTAGAGGGTTTGTATAAAGCTGATTATTATTGAAGTTCAATGAACTTCTTTATAGTACAACCCACGCTTTTTATTTCTTCTGGCGTTATTTTAATATTTAGATATTGGTATCTATGCCACCTTCTGTTTGAGAATTCACCTCTGAAGATCATGAATAATTGAGATAAGTGATGTGAACTTTCACATGTGTTATATATTTTGTTTATATTAAAAAGATCAAATAATGGCTTGTGTGGAATCATACTACATGTTATAATGTACATGACATGTATATATAATAGGATTTATAATGTCAGCTTATTTTGTCATTTACATGTTATCTTATTGAGGTGAGATGCCATCTTCAGAAGAGACTGTACAACAGCATGTAATAAAAGTGTTGGCAGTGATTATTTGTTAAATGGGTTTGATGTTTGATGTATATGGGGAGGTGGTATGGTATCTAATATCTTTGAACAAAGAAATTACAACAAAATGTGATTTAGAGTTTAATGTAAATTTTTCATATTATAACACAAACAGATAATTCCAAATAGTTAAATCACTTTCCTCTTAGTAGTTAGACTATACAACTTTGTAATTACATTTCATTTTTCTTACTAAGGGAGAATATTCATTAATACAAGTAGCAGGTATTTTCTAGAAGGTAATTTATAAAGCAGTCAATGATGGTATTATATCCATTGAATTTGTCAAAATACTACTTAAGCTGGTTTCTCTAGTGTTAGGGAAATACTTTTTTATTTTAGTATTAGAATGTCATAAAAGTAACTCTCCTTTAATGACTTTGTTTGATATTTCTGCTCTTTATTGAAAAGATATTCTTTAAATCTCTATCTTCTTAATGAACATTTTTATAAAATTCAGTCTAATCAAATACCATTTCAATTAGTTTAAATCCCTTTAGGTTTCTGCGAATAATTACAAGTTAGTATTTATTATTCTTTCTTATGCCACTAAATTTTTGTAAGTAGTATCACAATAGGAGACTAGGATATATAGAGAGGGAGATATATACACACACATGTATATCTTTAGTATCACTTTTGATAAGTAGATTATATCAGGTTGATCATTCGTCCTTAGATGATTATCAAAAAATAAAATTGTGATCAATGATGTATTTTACAGTAGATATTATCATATGATTACCCATTTTGGCAAAACTACACACCATGAATTCTGTGTAGTTTTGCATGCAGCATGGCAGTTGAATACAGTTTGTTTTGCTGCTACATAGCTACAGGTTAGGTTATTTTTCTGCACTTAAAGGTAGCTTTTAATACTGGAAAAGTAAATACAAATTTTGTAGTCTTCTATTACTTTTTCAAGTTATTAACTTCAGTATTTCTTAGTCAGTGTTAGTATTTTTACATAGTGCTTTTCTTTAAGGAGTTATGATCACCAACAGATTGAAATATTTCCTCCCTTAATTTGTTTACATTGGAGTTTCTTCACTTGTGTCGCCACCACTCTGTCCTTTTTTCCTATTTTCTTGGGATGAAGATGTTGCAGAACTGGGACACTTCACCATACTTGTCAAGGAATTTCTGAAGGACTTGCAAAGGAAAAAATAGATGAATGGATCCAGGCATGCATTTAAGGAAGTTAACCACAGCGTGCTCTCCTTCACGTAGAACAGAGTATTTTCAGCAGCACAGTCAAAGACATCCCGGGTTTGGCTCAGGGTGTAAGGAATTCGGGCAAAATGGAAAGGAACAAAACAAATAAAGAATACGGCAATGATGATGAAAACTTTGACATTCACCTTTTTCCTGGGGACTTTGCCTACTCCCCTTGTTCTTACATATGACTTGTATAGTTCTTTCGTAATGAGTGTGTAACATACAATGACAATTAAAAAATTAATCCAGAAGATGACTTGACAGATGTAATTGACTATTTCATGCCAGACCAGACCAAACTCTGATTTGAGGAAAGAGCATTTCTTCACATTCTTGTCTCTCGGCCTCCTGTTGGTCAGAATCATGTTAGGCAAAGAGAGTAAGAACATGAATGCCCAGATGACAACAGAGAGAATCTTAGCCCCCAAGAGATTGCTGGGATTGGATGTTTTAAATGGCCGAGTGGTCTTCTGGTAGCGATCAATAGTTATCAATCCAAGGAATGAAATACTGATATACATCGTGAAATAAAATATGACAGAGGTAACTTGGCACACAAAGGTTCTCAGTGGCCCTGTTCCCAGTTTGGCATCACTAAGAATTTTAAATGGGAAAGTCAGAATCATGAGAAGATCGGAAATGACTGTGTTCTTAAGAAAAATAATAAAGTTTGATTTACTGCGGATTTGAAAGAAAATCCTCATTGCCAGGCTGTTTGTGATGAGTCCAACAAAAAACAGAACAGTATAGAGCAGTGGGAAGAGGACCTGGGTGATTTTGTAGTCTCTGGTGCACAGACTGCTGTTCCCAGGCACAGAGGTGAGGTTGTCGATGGCTTGCATCTCTTCTTTGCTGCCTAGAAGAGGGAGGAGGGGGATGGTTATTTTCAGTCTGAGGTAGTTGATTTTGCTGTTATCTCTGTCAGGTTTTTTAGACACAGCCTCTAAATATTGAGGTTTCTGATCTTTATTGTAGCAGTTAGTAGAAACACAGAAAACTGAATCTCAAAATATTTCATCTCAGCAAATATTCTGTCCCTAGAGAAATGAAGTGGTCTGAAGTACATTATGTGAGGTTGTGGATGCTTTGTATTTCTTATTTGGTGTTTGCCTCTTAAAGCACATTTCAATCTTAGTCAGAGCCCACGTATATTTATATGTAAAAGCTAGAAGAGAAATATTTGGGCTATACTTCATTCTTTTCCAGCTTCACTTCCATGCCTTTTAGCTTTTTTAGTTTCTATTCAGTCACTTTTCCTAAACCATTCTTATTCTAGAGCTTCATTTACCATCAAAGTACCATCAAAGTATTTGAGGGAGAAATGACTGATAATTGCCTATTAGAATTTTAAAGTAAAAAAAAAAGTAAAGAAATTTGTGTAAGTCACCCTTGGGAAATTTATTAAATAAATAAGATACTGAATCAGAAAAAAGTAGCCAAAACATTTTCCTTTATAATAGGAAGATATTCCTGCTTCTGTATCGCTCAGTCATCCACTAAAATATTGGCCTCATAAAGACTCATTATTTAGTTTCAAATATTTTAACCTATGTATATCTCATTTTCAACTCTGCTCTGTGTATTTGAAGTGGTTACATACATTTTCCTTGAATATCATTCAGTAAAAGTTTTAAAACAGTAAAAAAGTAAGGATATGGCTTGTGTGTATATGGTTATTAGTTGGCATCCCTTACAACAGCCACGGCATACTTTCTATATTTATGGAAGTATATAATGGTAGCTAAAATAAAATGTCAAAACCGCATTCTGGGCAAAACCTTATTCTTTACCACAGGCAACTATAATAAAAACTAATAATTGACTCGAATATGCTATCAGGCATCTAAGTCTTGAAATTTGAAATGATATATGTAATCTTTTTATTCCACTAAAGACAAATGAAATTGATTCTACATAAAATATTATTCCTTATAATTAAACACAGTAGTATTGAAAGTACTAACATCTATATTAAAAAGAAATAATTTTCATGTAAAAGATTTAAATATGACAATTTTCCCAAAATGTCAATGGGATTATTTTTTTCTATCCTTAATTATTGAAAGTAAAACGAGAATCATGTTGTTATAGTATGGCTTCAATTTTCCATACCTTCCCACTTGTTTAGCTATTTTTTAAAAAACTAAACAAAACCCAATATTTTATTGACACAAGATCACTGATTTTAACCTTTCATGCTAATGCTATTTGCTCTTATGCATTCATTCCTTGACTGTTTTGGAAATTCTGCTTTGCGAATGCTCATTTTACATAGATTATAAGTTATTTAACAAGTATTCCTGACATTAAGAATTTCAGCTTCCTCTATCAACATTTAAATCTCATTTTATACTTAAGGTAAAATAAGTAAATTTATTTTTATTTTATTTCCATGCTTTGTATAATTTTTCTTAATGGAGAATTTAATTAATGATTGTCTCTGACACCACTATTTCAACGTGCATTTTAATTTTTATTCCAAATACGTGCTTGCATTGATATTGTCATTTAAGGCTTTCAATTTTAAGAAAAACTTGGAAAAAATTTACACACATATCATAGTGTAAATACATATATTTGTCAAATACTTCTAGATATAACATTACCTGGTTACTCTGTTGATTCTGAAGGATTTAAATGTATCCAGTAAGTGGTAGTTAATGCACCCTGCAGAGTGGCATCTGGTATTTTCCTTTTAGTGTCTTAGTTTAGTTGCCAAACCTCTTTGTGATAGAGAATTTGCTGAGTTTTCATCAGTAAAGTCTTGACTGCTCTAGAGAGAAATAGAGGGAGAGAGAGAAAGAGGAAGAAAGGGCTTCACAATCAGAGATTACCTTCAAACACTGTGGACTCAGAGCTATGCAGGCAAGGAGTTTCTATCTGTCTGCTTTTAGGACTTCTGCTTTTATTTCCTGGTAAATGTGGGGCGAAGGTGGCTGAGAAGTCATCTTTTAAAAAGCAATTTAAAATCTTGTGGCTTTTTACTGAAACCTGCCATAGAATTGATGATTTATAACTTGGAGTTCTTTTGGTTATTTTCCATGCAAATGATAAATCCAAGTTGAGATCAAACCTTGAAAGTCTGTGTCCTGGAGAAGGTTGCAAGCTTGCTTTCTTACATGGTTATTTACCTGAAAACATATTGCTCTGAGCATTGGATAATATATTTCCTTCTAACAAGTAATTACATTAACTCAAAATGTGTGCTGGTTGGGGATGTTAAAGTCTCTTGCCCTTTGTTTTTTCCCTGGTTAATAATGTCATAATTTTAAATCTGTGTTTGATTAACTCCTTTGTAGGTGAAACAGTTTCCTCCCATTATAAATTATCAGATTTCAAAATTACATTAGGCAAGAAAAGTGGTTGTATCCATTTCTAGGCTTATTATATAAAGTGTCCTTCGTGCTTTTCTTAAATAGAATTTAAACATAAACGAGCAATTTTTTTCCTTTCTTTTTACCTAGCTTTGAGTTTTTGGGAAAATACCATTAAATTAATGCATCCTTGTAGCACTATTATATACAGTTCTTTTACTTTTAAACCCAAAGGGCAAAGGAAATGGTCGGGATGAATTGAATGGCCAAACTTTTTGCTGCTTTACCTTTCCATAAATATTGCTGTGCACACCCTCATGCGATAGCCCTCTGTTAACAGCAGAATCACTTGGATGGGTTCCTTTACCATGAACACATGTTTTGGTTATTCTGAGCTTTGAGTATGCCTCTCTCTTTAAATGTTAAATATCTTCTACAGTTGTTTGCAAAATGCAGAGCAGCAGCTCAGCATCACCTGGGACCTTGCTAGAAATGCACATTTTTGGATACCAACTTAGTCCCAAAGAATCAGAAACTCTGGGGTGTTCTAACCCTCCATCTGTATTTTAAGGAGCCTTTCATGTGATGCCCAGCACAGTGTAATTTGAGGACCATGGATTTAAATGGACATAATAATTTTGTTGCCTTTAAGAATTTGAAATTAAGCTGTGAATTTCAGTCACTTTAGTTGTAATCGTCAGTTACATAATAATCCCTATCTGTTGATCATCTAGAGGGATTAGTTTGATATTAAACTCTTGGGAAAGTTGGTACTAAAGTTATTTTTATTGTTAAATTAGAATGTAAACAAATCTTAATTAACTTTCATTACTTTTTAGAGACTCAAAATTATACTTTCTAAAAGAACTTTTATGCTGGGTATACTTTATAATAATAATTGCCAATATATAATTTCTTATACTGTCATTAATTAATTGATTCATTATCTCAACTACTCTCTTAAGTAAATACTTATATTATCCTCATTCTCTGGATGAGAGAAGCTGAGGATCAGAGCAGTGGAGTTCAATGGAGTTCCAACCTAAGCTGTCTAGTTCCAGAGCCTGCATTTGTAACTGTTCTGTACCTGAGAATCTTCTCTATCTCGCCTTTTCCTCAGCTCCTTCCCCACATTGAGACCCAGGAGTGAGAGACGATTGTCATGTGTGGAATGTCTGTACTTTTTTCAATAAAATAAGGGTGATACTTGCCTTTACACCAAATTGTAAACTTGAAAGGGTATTTATGATATGTTTCTAAGATCTTCGGATGAAATAAGGCATTTAAAAGAAAATCACAATTGTTTTCAACAAATCCATCTTTTATATTAAAGGAAAACTAATTTAAAATGCTTAAAATCATATTACCTTATTGAGAACTTATATTTCCAAATCCCTAGAATGGCTATCAATAGAGATTTGAGGAGTAAAAGAAAGGCTCCACTCTTTACATTAACTTGTCTTTTCTCTGATTTTAACTCACAACCACACACCTATTTGCAAACCATCTCTGATAACTTTTTTTTTTTATTGGCAGATCACTGCCAGTTAGACAACTTGATCCTTGAAAGTGATTAAAATCTTTAAGTGAAAAATGTCTTAGGTTACAAAAGCATATTATCATATGAATAAAAGCACAGTAAGTTATACTCTTTAACCTCTTATTAAAAACTAACAACACATACAGTTTGTTTTATTATTTAGAACAGAACTAAATTTGATCGTTTTGTTTTTTGTTATGATTAAGATGGCTTAGCAAAAGTAACAGAATTTTTACTTTTAAGTGATTTAGCTGGTTTATTTATTTCAACAAGTCTACTAAAGGTAGCCTACTCTTCTGAAAATATTTGCTTCAAATGGGATTGCTCTAAACCCTGAGATCCTTGTAGAACTAGGTTTGGGCAGGAGGGTAGAGATGTTATAATTAGGGCATTTAATTAGCTCTTAGGTTGTTTTAGTTCTAATGACTTATGATTCTAAATGTCATTTTGACATTAATGAGTATTTTGATTGAGGACATGTGTTTTGAGGCAGTGTATAGTTATATCTGCTAGATTGGCTTTATCTGTCAGAGTATAGAAATTTAGGTTAGCTATACAACAGATTCTTGGGCAAGGGAGTATTTAGCAAAAGAGAATGCTATCTCTTGTGATCAAATTACCTGATATCCCAGTCTTGGGTGTTTTATTTCAAAGCAAAGGACTATTATACATATAGTTTAAACTTTCATCAGTCATACTGTGAACTAGAAGCTATTGTAGAACAAAGGTTTCCTGTACAAATCTAACTAAATCAGTTTCCTATTTTCTTGACTTACAGAAAAGGCACTTCAGTTCAGTTACAGTTATTAATGAGAAAAAGCTTCTAATTTCCTTGTTCTTTTAACAATTTCTTCATCCATAGGCATACTCATTTTTCCTCCCCAGCCCAAAACTTACTCCTGATAGAACATTTATTTGATGTTATTTTATACAAAATCATGTGGTATTAGTGAGAGATTCAGCTGAAAGAAAAGTTTGAAAACATCTTTTAATAGTTTTCCGTTTAATAAACTAATATTTTTAGCTGAAATACATTGTTTTTAAAGACTGGTTTTTACTATTCTTAAAGATGAGGTAGGATGCTGTTTCCTTCATGATATATACTGGGTTTGCATTTGATTATTTAAGCATATAAAATTAGGGAGTATTACAGGTATGAAATGCTACATTTTGTTTTCTCAGAAGTACAAGTACCTCTACTTTATCTATTTTCCATTAGTATTTGGAAGAAAGGAAGCACATTCAGAGTGAGATTTTATTTCTCTTCAGGGACATTAGTAATTTTAAAATTCTGTAACTACTGGATCACTGTTTAAATATCAGAAATATGAATAAGGTGAAAGGAGAACATACAATTCTTATAATCTCACCACTATTATCACATCTTTGTCAATATACACACATTTTGACAATATTTCTAATCACTTATTTTAAAGAAATAAAGATGATTTTAAAGCAGATCTCTATTTAATTAACGTCATTTCTTCTTTCTAAGGATATATGGCTCAGGAAACATATTTTAATTCCTGTAGTACCACAAGCCTGCTAGAGTTTTGGGCACACATATTCCTAGTTTGTTCTTCATCAGTTAAGTTTCTGTGAATGTGAGATAATATCTGTAGAAAGAAATAATTTATCTGGAGAATGAGATTTTCAGAACTCAGTTTACAGGAGAGATGGCCCATTCAGTGCAACGGCAGCAGGTGGACTAGCATAGAAGAGATAGCTTTACTTCTCCTGTAGTAGACTCTCCTGTTGATGCTTTTTCCTGCTCAACAAATGCATCCTTCAGGAAATAACCAATAGAGTAATATTTGGGTGCTTATTTTAGATCCTTATTATTAGTTGCAACTATGCATCTTGAGGGTGTTTAAATACCAAGTTGAAAGAGTAGATGTTATTGATACTTTTGGAAATATTTGGTATGTTTTCTTAGGTTGGCTTTATTCTCATTTTGTATAAATTGCTATTTGAAGACATGTACATTTTCTACTTGTACAAAAAAAATTGACATAAACAAATCTTATAGGCTGTTGAAAAATAGTAGCTTTTAAAATGTTTCCACCTGTCCTCTTTGAAGCCTGATATAGTAACTGCTTATCATGATTTTCCTAAAAATCTTAACTGTAAGCAACAAATACTGTCTTTACACCCCATGTAGAGATTGGTGATTCTTTCCCAGCTCTCTGCATGCTGCTCTCGCTTTTCAGTTTCACTCCCACACTTGCAACTCGTGACTTTGCTTCTTGGCCCAACTCCCTGAGCATATCAAGGTCAATGAACTGACTTGAGCTTCTTTTAGTTTCTCACTTCTTCACTTCCAATTTCTCTGTATTTTCACTGATTTTCCTTTTTTTCTGTGGTTAAGTAGAAAGGTGTCCTTTTCTTTTTTCCATATTAATCCAGACAAGAGGCCCTTATGTCCTTCATCCTTTATTAGTTATCTGCTCTCTAATCTTGATTTCCTCTGTGGAGACGTCTTTATTTGAGACATAGGTTTGACGCAAGAGTTTGATGTTGATTATCCTAACAAACTTTCTCTTTCCTCCCAAGCTGTAGTTCTTCATGCCCAACTCCTGGTAAATGTGGGTCACTTCCCTACCTTCACCATTTCACCATCAACTCTTACTTCAACGCTTTGTTTCCTGCTTTCTGCCCCTACCACTTTAGGGAAACTTCTCTTTTAAGGTTCACACGTGGCTTTCAGTAAACAAGTCAGAGAGGTCACATCCACTGTGACCATTGTGACTTCTTAACTCCACTGGACATCGTCCATGGTCCTCATTTTTTTATTTTTCTTTTTTTTCTTTTTGAGACAGAATCTTGCTCAAGTCACCCTGGGTAGAGTGCCGTGGCATCAGCATAGCTCACAGCAACTTCAAACTCCTGGGCTAAAGCAATCCTCCTGCCTCAACCTCCTGAGTAGCTGGGACTACAGGCACACGCCACCACACCTGGCTAATTTTTTTGTTTGTTTGTTTCTATTTTTAGTTGCCTGGCTAATTTTTTCTATTTTTAGTAGAGATGGGATTGCATTCTCTCTCAAGCTGATCTCAAATTCATGAGCTCAAGGGATCTCCTGCTTCGGCCTTCCTAAGTGCTAGGATTACAGGCATAAGCCACCGCACCCGACCAATGGTCCTCATTTTTATATGTCCCCTCCTGGCTTCTGTGACCCTGCCTTATCAGACTATCTTATTAATTATGGAGAGTGAGTATACACCATTTGATGGCTCATTTACCCCCTTCACCATCTCAGCTTCCATGGCTCTTCTCTCCTAAAGAGAACGTTTAAGCTTTGCATCCCTCCCAGGACTTGACATACTGCCCTTATTCCTGAGCTATCACCTCTGCATTCATGCCCACATTAAACCTAGTACTACATATTTACAGTACATTTCGACCTACCCCTCAAATTCCTCACACTTATAGGTAAATTCAAGAGCTCCCTGTCCCTAATAACATATTCTCTTTTTCCTCCATCAAATTTTATCTAGTGGGTTCATTTTGAAGTCCTGTGAGATACACACTTACTCATTGGATTCACATACTTGATCCTTTCCTAACTTCCTTCAGATGCCTCTTGATTTTGCTTCTTAGTCTTCATTCTCACTTCACACTTTTTTGTTCTTTTTGTCTCTCACATCTTCCCTTCAGTTTTCTTAACACTCAACTATCAGGATAAGTTTCCTACAAAACTAATTTTTCTTATCTTCATCCCTGCCTTATTTCTTCATCTATGTGTTTGTTCATTAGTCTACTTATTTATTCTATATTTAGTTTATTCAACAAATATTCAATGCCAACTCATAAAAATGAATAAATCATACATGGATCCTTTTACACAATTTACAGGGTAATATGGAAGACAGATGTTAAGCAAATACCTAGAAAATAAGTGGATTACACTGTGGTCAGTGCTCCAAAGGCTACTTCTCTTCCCCTTCCCCCACCTAAGTTCTTCTGTGGGAAGGGTTTTCAGTGAACTGAAGTGACAGAGTGAAGGACCTTACACTGTATTTGTATGTTGCATGTCCGCAAAGTGAAATTGAGCCTGTTGAGAGTATCTTAGGTGGAGGAAAGAGCAACAGCAAAGGAAGGAAGTGCCCCAGGGTCTTTGGGAAACGTTGAGTAATGCAGTACAGCCTCGGTGCAGGGTGTGTACAAGAGAGGAGTGGAAGTCTAGAATGTGAATTAACAGCAGTGAGCACTGAATTTTATATACTTTCTCTCAGGTACTCTCAGAAAAACCTTACAAGGAAGACGTGTTACCCATTTTTCAGAGGAAAAATCTGAGGCTTAGAAAGGTTTATTATCTGGGATCATGGAGTTGGCAAGTGGCACAACCAGCATGTGGTCACAGCTCTCTTAGCCCCAGCCTAGGCACTTATTGGTGCAGTGTGGGGCCACAGTGATCCTGTGTGATGAACACATGGATCTTTCCAAAATGCCTTCTTTCATCACCCCTGTTAGGACTTCTAGGTCTGAAGATTCTACTTTTATGATACTGAATCTGTGCTCCTGGAAGACAGGAAGCATTCATTATTGTGTTTTCTCAGAATTCCCAGCATCTTGTCTTGCCTTACATAAATAGTCTAGAAGCAGTTTTTGAATAATTTTGCTAACATTGTTTCATCACCCCTCACATAGACATTTACATTAGGACCATTTGATATGTACCTTAACTGAAAACAGCTGCAAAGACACATTCCTGGCACTTCCTAGGTTTTGTACAGTTTTCTCAGTGCCCTATTGTTCCTTCCTAGGGCTCACATACACACATCCTGCCAGACAAAAAAGAAATATATCAGTAATGCTCTGACACAACAACATAAATTGGAGATTTGCAAGCAGCTCAGCTCATTCAAATGTGCAGCCACACATAAGAATCACTGCCTATGTCAATTTCATCCTACAGTTAAGTCTATCTTTTGAAAATTTTGGAGAGGTTTAGATACTCAGTATGTTAAGTAAAAACAGCTTCTGGGCAAAACGTGCTCCTAGCTTTTTTTTCCTTTATAGAAGCAAATTTGAACACCTGAAATGTTAAGAATTATTTGGGGTTAGGGGTGTGGCAAGATAGATCAGCAGAGTTTACAAATGTCTATTTCTGGTAGTGTTTAATAAAAAAGGAACCAGTGCAATGGGAAATGGTGGCAAGCATGTGCCTGACCAAGACAGACTGACAAAAAGAGACCGAGGGCAAAGTGAAAGAATCGGAAAGAAAACAGGCTCTTAATCCAAGGTTGCAGAAGTTAAATGTACTTTGTACAGAGTACACGTGGTGAAGAACTTGGGGTCAAACGTTGGAGCTCTCCAAGTCTGAGGTTTTTGCTGTTTGTTGCAGCCTCTACTAATTATGCACATAGTGCAGTTTGTTTTCTCTGTGAGTTCTTTTCTCATGTCAGCTCCTTAGGATAAGATAGATACTGATAGGAAGGGTAAAGATGTACAAAGAGTAAGGAATGGAGAGGTACTGAAGGATAGAGCTAGAAATTTTCTAAAAAAATGGAAATCTGTAAGATCCAAGGGAGAAATTGGAATAGAAAAATCCAAAGCCAGGCATAAGAGAGAGAACACATCCTAGACTACTTAACTTTGGCTAAGAAATGTGTTCATTGGTGTGTGTATGTTTTTGTTATGCCGTGATTAAATAATTTTCTTTCTGATGTGGGGGAAAAATAGTGTTTGAATTCGCTGTGGATTGGGAGGTGGTCCAGAAGGAAAGCATGGTGGTGTTTGCATTTTTAACTATTTGAGACCTATATGCTTTATTGTTTTGTCATTTGAAAGTAAATATACATGTATCTCACACAGTCCAGTTGGAAGTAAATGGAATATTTTTTATAAAAATGTTTGAGGATCCTAGCATGATTTCTTTTCCTAAATATAAAATATTTGTTATTGCTATGTATAAATAAGCAGGTTTACAAAGAAATAATATTCTCCTTAAGGGAAAAGTATGGCTAGATAGTTATGTTACATGATGTGCAATTAATACTATGTTCAGTTTTAAACAATGAAAAGTTTTTCAATAGCCAAAACTTACTCTGTAGGGTACGCCCACATCGAGTGCTTCCATTAACACTTCAGGTCAGTTGACACTTTTTTTTTTTACTTTAGCAAAATCCAAACTGGAAAAACAAGGGTGTTGCCAGTGGAGGTTGAGGAGAGTTGAAGGGAGGGCAGGATGCCACCACCGCAAGCCAGCATGGAGAGGCTGTGGTTAGTGCATTTCAGGGATATGAAATGCAGCCCCACCCCTGCAGCCAAGGGTTTCAGAGTGCATTTTCTGTTTTTCAGGATGAATCTTCAAGTCATGAATGTAACCAACGCACAATCCTTCTCTATGGAGTTGGCAAGGAGCGTGAGGAGGCAAGGCATCAGCTGAAGAAGATTACCAAAGATATCCTGAAAATCCTAAATAAGAAGAGCACCACAGAGACAGGGGGTAAAGGGCCTTTTTCTGTTTGCTCCCATTGTGTTGTGTCTAGTCTTCCCTCTTAGCACACTTTTTATCACTGTCACCAGTGTTTCCTCTTCTGAATGACTATCCATTGAAATGTGAATAAGCACATTTAAGTTTTAAGGCCTTGTTTCCATTTATAGTAATCCTTGTATTGAAATACTGTATTCAGTAGGTAGATGTATTCTCTACTGGTCTATACTTCCCAAATTTTCTGCAGTAGTAATACATGAAGTATTAAAGGATGAGTTGGAAAACCCTGAGTCTGAAAGAGGTCCATTTCCCTATTTCTTTATGATCATTTTTTAAGCTTATAGTTTGCTTTTGTTCTGAGGCATTCATATTTGCATATTAATTGAAAATCATGGCAGTGTATATGCTGATTTAGAAATATAATTGCAGTAGATAGTGATGGTTCCCTATGTCACCAAGTGATTTTAAGTAAAATAGAAAATTGGGTCTTTGCCCTCTAATTCCTTCTTTTTTTTTTTTTTTTTTGAGACAGAGTCTCACTCTGTTGCCCTGGCTAGAGTGCCGTGGCATCAGCCTCGCTCACAGCAACCTCAAACTCCTGGGCTCAGGCGATCCTTCTGCCTCAGCCTCCCAAGTAGCTGGGAC
>CAUYPO010134955.1:0-35763 GCA_963574435.1 Cheirogaleus major
AAATTAGCTGGGCATGGTGGCACATTTCTGCAGTCCCAGCTACTCAGGAGGCTGAGGCAGAAGGATCGCTTGAGCCCAGGAGTTTGAGGTTGCTGTGAGCTGGGCTGACACCACGACATGCTAGCCCAGGCAACAGAGCCAGATTCTGTCTCAAAAAAAAAAGAGACAACTGCTGCTACTTTCATATTCCTAGGAAATAATATGAAAGCTACTGATAATCTGTTGGAGTACGGGAAACCACTATCAAAGTTCACTAGTTACCCACAAATGTTTATTTACTGTGCTGCTGGGATATCAATCCTTTTGCAAAATTAATCCAGTTCCCCAAAAAATATTCACCCAAAGACCATTAAAAAAAATGAATATTCATTTTCTAAGAACCAAAATTATAACTATAGGCAGTTTCCAAATATAAAACAGGTACAGTCATCTCTTGGTATTCATGGGGTACTGGTTCTAGCACCCCCTGAGTATACTAAAATCCACACACTCAAGTCCCACAGCTGGCCCTGCAAAACTATATACGCACAAAGTCAACCCTCTGTATATGCAGGTTTCACATCCTGAGAATATTTTTTTGTTCTGTGTTTGGTTGAAAAAAAATCCATGTGTAAGTGGATCCATGCAGTTCAAACCTGTTGTTCAAGGGTCAACTGTATATACACATTTGAAATAAGAAGGCACTTTCCCAGGAGATTTCATAAATGTGTATTAGTTACCCAAACTAGTACCTTAAAGCCTTTTAAATCCATACTGAGCCTTAAGTACAAGATTCCCTACTGTTTATATTTATTCAGTCCCATAGTATTAACAGCAAAAGTCTGGATAGTGAAGGATAACATTATCTGAATCTATCTGGTTCTTCAATTTTAAGTAGTATATAAGCAAATGACTCTGGACAAGTGAGGAATCTATTTAAAAAAAATTCACCAGAAAGTCTCCAAACTCCAGCATCAAAGAGAAAGATTCTGAACACTGCAGGATATCTATGTTGTATTGACTGTATTAACAGTCTGAACAGCCTTCACCACCACATGTAACAAGGACTTGGAAACAAGTACCCAGAAGCCTGACACTTAGCACACTATAGTAACTGCTCTCTCCATACCCTTGGTATAGTGGATTTAGAGACTACCCAAGATTCAAGTCATTAGTGGTAGCTCCTGGCTCCAGTGCAGGAGACATAGCAAAGAATGCTTAGAGAGCAGGAGCAAAGTCAGGGACACTCTGACATGGATAAAACCAGGCATAGGGGATGCAGAATTATGAAGGCCAGAGGCCCTGAGGTAGACTTCCTGGGACAGCTTCCTTATGCCTAGATGGCTCCCAGGAGAAATATAAAGATGTTACCCTCCTCAGCTCCCTGGCTGTCCACCAGTTCTGACACGCTTGCTGTTGAAGAGGTGGAAAGAGATGGATATATACTGCCTACCTATCTACTGAGCCAAAGCAGATAACTATGTGTAAAAAAAGCATAAATATGTCAGGAATTGCTTATAAAAGTACTTAATCTATGCAATGTGTTAACACGAGAATGTAAAAATAGGAACGGTAAAGTCTCACTTTCACTATAATTAGGATTTAATAATTTATGATCTTTAGTTAAATAAATCACAAATTTTGTTTTATGTATTTCTTGGAAAAATATAAACATTAGTAAGGCATAAGAATGACAATTACTTTCAAAGCTGATACTGCTTTGCATTTGAAGCATTAATATTTCAACAAAGTAATACCATAAAAACAATGCACATTTAGCCTTAGAAAATACAGAAGATGCCTTCTCGGGTACTATTAAAATAAAAGATTTAGATATTTAGACTTGAAGTGAATGTGGAAAAAATATACTTTTAACATAAAGTATTTGTGAATTACCTGTATGTTTTCGAAGATGCTCTTTAAAATGTCCAAAATGATCAAACTGTTTCTCACAGTACTGACATATGTGAATTTTTTTCCCAGTTCTTTGCTTCTTACTGACTCCACCTTCTTCAAGGTGGTAACAATTTAGGTGCTGTTTCCATGCGCTCTCCCGAAGATACCTTTTATTGCATATTTCACACTTGAAACTCTCAGTGGAGTGTGATTTCATGTGTTCCTTAAAATGGTAAAACAATTTAAATGAACGGTTACATTTCTCACAATGGAACAAGTCCTTCACATGTGACAGCTGAAGTTCCACAATTTCAATACCTTCTACCTGTTTGCTTGTGGGGTCAGCTGCACAGCCATCTTCTTCTTTAATCTGCCCTTTTCTGTCACCTTGACGGTACTTGCTGGTAATATCTGCCAACAGTGCTAGAGCAGAATCATCAGAGGAACCTGTGCTCTGTATGTATTTAATGGACTGCTTGGCAGAAGCCACTTCCTCTAACGTCTCAATGCCTTCATCTTCCACTTCAATTGTGCCTTCAGCAATCTCCACCTCAATTTCAACAGGTTCTGATTCTGCAGACGGCAATGACTCAGTTATCACATTTGAAGTTTCTGCAATCTTCCTCTTTTTGGCTTCACTTTTTCCTGTGGTATTTTCCTCTAATGGAGCTGAGTTTTCTTTGTTCCTGAAATACATAACGTATGGATTTAAAAAAATCTACAAGCTCAAAATCCTAGCAGGGTTTTTTGAAGAAACTGATGATAAAAATTTATATAAACGGGCAGAAAACAAGATTAGAGGTCTTATGCTACCTGATTTCAAGACTGACTTACTATAAAGCCACAATAATTAAGACAATCATATTGGTGATACCACAGACATGAAGATTAATGGAACAAAGTCCAGAAATAGACCTATACTTATACAGTCAACTGATTTTTTAATTAATTTTTTCTAGAGGCAGGGTCTCACTTTGTCACCCACACTGGAATGCAGTTGTATGACCATAGCTCACTGCAGCCTCAAACTCCTGGGCTCTGGTGATCCTCCTGCCTCAGCCTCCTGAGTAGCTGGGACAATAGGCACGCATCGCCACAGCCAGCTAATTATATATGTTTTTGGAAAGACAGGGTCTCACTATGTTGCCCAGGCTGGTTTTGAACTCCTAGCCTCGAGCAATCCTCCCGCGCCTTAGCCTTCCAAAGTGCTAGGATTACAGGCAGGAGCCACCACACTGGGACTCAAGTGATTTTTTCAAAAAAGACTTTCCAAGTAATTCAACGAAGAAAAGATAATCTTTTAACAGTGGTGCTAGAACAAATGGTACCTGTATGGAAAAAATAAGCCTCAACCCTTACCTTACATCATGCACAAAAAATTAACTCCAAATGAATCATGATGTAAATGTAAGAACTAAAACTATTACATTTCTAGAAAAAAAACAGGAGAAGATCTTAGTGACACTGGTTAAACATTTCTTAAATAGCATATAAAAAGCAGAAACTGTAACAGCAAAAAATAATAAAACTAACTTAATCAAAATAAAAAACTTCTGCCTTTTGAAATACAGTTAATAGAAAAGCAAGCCACACCCAGAAGAAAATATCTACAAACATGTATCTGTCAAAGATCTTATATTTAGAGTAAAAGAAGGAGTCCTTTACAATTAATAAAATATGACAACTATTAGGAGTCAGTTTTCCATGAGTCTCGAGTTTCTGCACATCTTGTATACGGAATACTTTTGTTTCAGACTTTTCAAGGATGTTTGCTGTATGGTATAATAGAGGGTAGATTTGTTTAGGTCAGGCTTATTTACTGTCCAATATAATAAAGCTAATGTCTCTCTATGGGGCAAAGGCTAGGCAGGTTTGCTTGTAGCCCATTATGAAATGGTTTCCTAAGCTGGAGATACTTCAGCTGTGATATAAATTAATCATGTGTACAACAGTCACTTGGGCCACTCTTTGTCAGCCCCGTGGACTTGAAAGGAAGGGAAAACTGGCACAAATATAAAGTTTGTATTGTTTGCTATGCAGAGAGTAATAAAGAAGGCCTTTCCTTCTGACTTAGAAGTCTTTTATCTTCCACCACCATCCATGACTCTGTAGCAGGATAACTTTGTTGGCTTGCAAGTAGGGTAAATTTCAGATCCTTCATAGTTTTTGCCAATTTTTGGCACTGAGAATAGGATGCTAAATAAGATAAGGCTGTCTGGAAGAGAAAGGATAAGGCATTACTGAGCAATTAATAGGATTTCAGGAAAGTCCCAAGGGAACTGGTGGTGGATGTGTATGGTCAACGGGGCAATAAATGGTCCACTACTTTCTTGTCTATTGTTATGGGTTTTATTGTGTCTCTCCGAAACTCCCCCATACCCCAAGAAAAAACATGCTGAAGTTTTGGCCCCTAATACCTGTGAATGTGACCTTATTTGGAAGTAAGTCTTTGCAGATACAACTGACTTAAGATAAGGTCATTAAGATGGGCTTTAATGCAATACAACTGATATTTCTATGAGGAGGAGGGAATTCACAGACAAGAGAAAGCCATATAAAAACAGAGGGAAGATGGAGGCAGAGATTGGAATTCTGGTACCATAAGGCCAGAGACACCTGCCTGGACCTGCCAGAAGCTAGAAGTGGCAAGAAGAATCCCCCACCTAGAGTCAATGGAGTGACCATGGCCCTAAGAACATTTTGATTTCAGACTTCTAGTCCCCAAAATTGAGAGACAATACATTTCTGTCATTTTAAGCCACTCAGTTGGTGGCACTTTGTTATGTATAGTAGCCTTAGGAAACAAAAACATCTATCAATGAAGAAAAACTGGGAAGGTAGTTACAGGATGAGTACTGGGACAGCAAGCTCAAGGACAGCTACTAGAAACGTGCCCTGGGTACTGTGACCTCTGCTGTGGGGGAGGGGAGATGTCCCTGTTAATCTTATAGGTAGCCATAAGTCTGCCCCATGGTAACAACTACACTAAGATTCACTGGGAATAGCAAGGGGGCAGAAAATAGAAGGTTCCACTCCTTTACAGACAAGTTACAATGACATACACCTACATTGAGTGTGAAAGGAGGGAAATTTGCAATTGCTATGGACAGAAACCAGGTGAGTCATTAGAACTTTGGGCCTGCACCATGGAGCAGCCTGTAATCCTACTGCTTTGGGAGGCCAAGGTGGGAGGACTGCTTGAGACCAGGAGCTCCAGACCAGCCTGGGTAACAGACCCTGTCTCTACAAACGAACAAACAAACAAATAAGCTGGGTGTGGTGGTGCACTCCTATAGGCCTGTAGTCATACTACTTGGGAGGCTAAGGTGGGAAGGATCTCTTAAGCCCAGGAGTTCAAGGTTACATACTGTGAGCTATAATCATACCATTGTACTCAAGGCTGGGCAACAGAGCATGATCCTGTCTTTTTAACAACAACAAAAGAACTTTGGCTGGTCCACATGGGAGATGAAGGGGCAACATAATGCTTGTCAAGGAAGAATGGCAACACCTGGGCCGCCTTAGGGCCCAGTCCCTCCTGCAGTCTATCATGCCCATCTTTGATCCATTTAGAGATGACAGTAAAAGGTCTGAAGAATTTTTTGCAGTGGGTCTTGGCTGCTATAAGGGTGCATTGGCTCTCTTGGGTAGATGTCCTTGAGACAAACTCCTATGGGAAATCACAGATGGAGCACTGACTAATAAGAGTCTTGCTGTCTAATTGGGTTTACAATGCTGACGAAGATAAGTCACTGGGGAATGAGAAAAGGACCCAAAGTAATATAAATTCTTGTGGTAAGCCGGCTGAAAAGCCCCCCCCCCCTTATGTTAAAACCAGGCAAAAGTATGACAATGTCCAGAATTAAGGTGTACTCTTAGTTACCGCTGTATAAGTCAAACCTGAGTCAAGTCAAAAACATAAACCTCATAGCCCCAACTGGAAAGCAATATGGAGGAAGGCTGTTAAATCAAAGATTCGCCAAAGCTGAAATAGTGAAATAGATGGTTGTCAGTATTGATGACCTTATGCTAACTGAGGTTTCTGGGTGGGCTGAAACACTGGAGGTTTAGTTAAGCCACATTTAGCTTCCTTCCGTGCTGCTTAAAACCAATACTAAATGCACTCTGCTTACTGGCACAGAGTCGCTTTCTCCCTCCACATCTCCTCCTCCTCTACCCTCCTCTTTCCCTTCTACCTTGACTTCAGTTGCTTTAAGGAGAAAAATAATTATGAGGGGAGCCAAATTCTCCCTGTTCCCAAGGAGGACTGAGGGCAATACATACTTATCCAATTATCCTGGGGAAAACTCAGTAAGTGGAGGGACTAAAACTTCCATGACTCTGTCAAATTCAGGTGTCCAACTCACCATCCTACCTGGTTCCATGGGAAGAAGCAGCACTTGCATTCAACTGATAGAATTTGGGTTCACAGCGGAAAGGGAGGCTATCTTGACTTTGTGGGGAGCTGATACTATGTTGCTTTGACATCTGAATGCACAGTAGGAGGAAGTACATTCACACTTCCTCATCCACTAAGTACCAGAAAGGATCACCCTAACTGGGAAGAGCTACATGTGGAGAAGAGCTAGAAGGACAGTGGAACAAAGTCCTCTGACATTTGCTACTAGTAGTAGAATTGGGATTTAGTACAGAGTATCTCTGTCCTCTGATGTCTATAAGTTTATGTTACACTGATGATGTCCTGTTGATTGGCAAGCCAGAAGGCTGTCTCAAAGGACTTCAGTGCATTATTACCACACCTTTACCTGCAAGGGTTGCTGATAAACCCCAACAAAATTCAGGGGTCTATTCACCAAGTAAAGTTTTTTGGGTCTATACAGGTAGATTCAAAACATTCAATCCATCCAGCAGTCAAAGAAAAAAAACATTTCTTCATATACCCTCTTCCTACCAAAAATGAGGCCCAGCATCCTATCAGACTTTTTGGGTACCAGACAGTTATGTGCCTTACTTAGGCATTTTGTTTTTCCTTTGTGCCAACTAATCTGCAAATCAATATCCTTTAACCAACAGACTGTGTTGGAAGTTGTCCATCCAACTGTAGCATGTTCTCTACCATTGGGGCCTAATGACCCCTTTGACATACATGTCTCTCAGACTGATGATTTTGCAGATTAGTGCTTCTGGCAAAGGAAGGCAGCCTTCACGCTTTTTTGGGGGATTGGACTTATTGACCCCTGACACAGCTAAAAAGGTATACCACCTTTGAAAAGAAACAATTAGCTTTCTGTTGGGCTCTTGCTGAAACTGATGACTGACCCATGGAGGACTTGAGGTTCTCCAGCCTGATATTCCCAATTGGATATGAGTCAACTCAACCTTTATGACTAACAAGGTGAGAAGTGCTCAGTAAGTGTCACTTGTCAAACAGATATGGTATATTTAAGAAAGCAGCTGGCCTCTTGGCTTTGTATCATGAAAAAGTGGTACCTCCCTCATTCTGTTGTCCAAAACAAAATCACTAGATTAATTGAGGCTTTATTTCACTGATGGTTTGGCTAAGCTGAAATTTGATGGTGAACAAAATCACTAGATTTTGCTGCTGCAGGTGCTGCTGCAGGTGCTCAACCTTGGCACCAACAATGAAAATCAAAAGCAGGCATGGTCACTCTGCTCCGTGGGCAAAACTTGAGGCTGTCCTCATAGCTCTGGCCAACATTCCCCAAGATTAATCTTGTTGTTTTTTTTGAGCCCAGGAGTTGGAGGTTGCAGTGAGTTATGATGATGCCATTGCACTCTAGCCAGGGCAACAGAGTGAGACTCTGTCTCAAAAAAAAAAAAAGAAAAGAAAGAAAAAAGCAGCATAGGCTGTCGAATCAGATATGCCTGGGTTTGAATCCTGGTTCTACCACTTATTAACTGTGTGATTTTTGTGCAAGATATTTAACCTTGCTGCCTCAGTTTCTTCATCAATACAAGGGAGATAACGAAAAGCCTTCTTTAGAGTACTGTTATGAAGTTTAAGCTAAGATATGCAAAGCCTTGTTCTATTTAGAGCAGTTAGTAACAGCTCTAAAAATGTAAGCTATTATTCTTATTCTCCATAGTATTATTTTCCTTTACCGTTCTGAAGTTTTTGAGCGATTCCACGTTATATTTGCAACTACACAAGAAAATATGCTAGAAAGGAAATCAAGTTCAAATGTAAGGTGCCCTTGCTGGGCTAGGTGGTGGGTGCCTGTAATACTAGCTACTTGAGAGGCTAAGGTGGGAGGATTGCTTGAGCCCTGGAATTGGAGGCTACAGTGAGCTATAATAGCACCTGCAAATAGCTGCTGCAACCAGCCTGGGCAACATAGTGAGACCCTATCTCTAAAAACAAAACAAAAATATAAGGTACCCAGAAGCCAAATGATTAAGAGTGGGCAGGTTTTAGGGGCTGACGGACTTAGTGCCCACACTCTTCACTTTCCAGCTGCGTAAACTCCTGGAGACTTGCACCACCTAAGCCTCAGCTGCTTTCACCATAAAGATGAAACAATAACACAGGATTGCTATGAGTATACTGCATGTGAACGTTCCAGGCACGGAGTAATGTTCACTAAATTTTAATCTCCCTTCACTTCCCACCTGATGTAACAGGCCTCACAAGCCCTAAAGCAGGCGTCTTCAAACTACGGCCCGAGGGCCACATGCCTACCGCTGAGGACATTTATCCAGCCCGCTGGGTGTTTTTGCCGCCGCTGCCTGTCCTGCTTAGCAGCCGACTCCTCCCGGGCCCACAGTGCGCACTCTCCAACGGTCTGAGGGACAGTGAAGTGGCCCTCTGTTCAAAAAGTTTGAGGACCCCTGCCCTAAAGAAACCGACCATAAGACAAAGAGGACAAAGAAAATTCAGGAGCTCCTAGTTCCCCTTCCCCCAAGGCTGGGAGGCTGTTCCTCCCCGAATCCTTCCTGAGCATGGATCCCAACAGTAGGGGAGCAAAAAGTAACGCTAATTGCTTCTAGTCCTGGCTCAGATTAAGTACCTCAGTTTATCCATCCTTTCACCCTCCACCCTCAAAGCGTCGCTAAAAGGCCTAGAGAAGCATCCACCCAGTGAGGATCTCGGGGTGCCCTTTCCCAGTTGTGCTAAGTCCTCTCCCTCTCACCTCAATATCCCGGGGCTTCTCCATGAGACCTAACTCAATTCCTCCCTCTTGCCGTATTTTTTACTGACTCTTGGGTTGTTGTCAATGGTCTGCTTGGTTAGCTACTTCGAAGACTTGGCAGATTCAAGACACCCATTTTGGGGGCCACAACTATGGGGAAAAAGCAGCTGTTGCTAGGACCATCTAGGTCACTTATTTAGATGCCCATGATAAGGGCCTGTTCTCTAAAGAGACCAACTAGAATCAAGCTCCTGATCAAATCTGCACTGCCCAGGTTGCCACCAATGATGTCTAGATCTAATAATATTCTGGACATGGCAACATATCCACCATCACAAAACAGGCACAAAGTAAAGGAATCTATGTTTCTAATGTAGAAGTTTGCCACGGAATGCCAAACTTGTGACACCTGCTACAAGTTTGTCTCATGGTGAAGGAGCCATATCACATAGGGCATTGTCTCTGATTTTTCCTTGCAGACTGACTACACTGGACCTTTGACCCACTTCTCAGGGCTTGTTAACACTTTTTCAGATTACACTGTTGCTTTTCTGGTCTGATCCACTGGTTCTGGCCACACCACTGCGGCCCCTGAAACTATTCATACGTTCAGCCTTCTGGATCATCTGCAGTCTGATAATGGTGCACCTTTTATCACAAAAGCCACTCAGTAATTGGCTAATAGTCAAGGTACTGATGGACCTTTCATGCTTTCTACCATCCAGAGACTGATATTGTAGAGCACTGCAATGGCCTTCTCAAACACTGACCCAGAAAGATTTCTGACTCTACTTCCCTCGCCTCTTCCTTGTCCAAAAATCTGAGTATAAGGTAGTTTGGTTATTGAATTTATCTGTCCCCAGAAAGGGATCATCTCTTCTTGGCTACTTCCTGGGTATGATAAGGACAAAAGACGTGGGAAGTTATTTAAACCTAATTGGAAAATTTAGGATTCTGTCCTGAACATTCCTGAACACGATCCTTTTCTTTTCCCCAACAGCAACCCTGGGACAACCCGGTTGGTACTTCTTCCAGGTGACAGACTCGTCAAAAATGGGCTCAGGAGATTCAAATTTCTGGATTCTCTTGATGGACTGACATCATCTTATATCATAAGAATATTAACCACTTGGTTGAATATACCATTTGCCAAGTATACTTATGATGGCTCAAGTGAGCCAAAGCAGGAGACATAATGGGTCTCTAAGTTTATAAAAATGTCCTTGTCCTTCTCTTACCTGATCATATCAGATGACAGGTCTGGGTAAGAGGGGATGACTAGAAAAGAGGTAAAGGAGGAGAAACAACCCTAGCACCTGGGAAGAGAACATCTTAGGCACCAGGAGATATGGGGCAGGGAGGGACATTAATAATCCATCTTCCACACCTGCATTTTGGGAGGCCGAGGCAGGAGGATCGCTTGAGGCCAGAAGTGTGAGACCAGCCTGAGCAACATAGTTGAGATACTGTCTCTACAAAAAATAAAAAATTAGCTGGGCATGGTGGTGTGCACCTGTAGTCCCAGTTATTCAGGAGGCTGAGGCAGGAGAATTGCTTGAGCCCAGGAATTTCAGGTTGCAGTGAGCTACATTGACACCACTGTATTCTAGACTGGGCAACAGAACAAGACCCTATTTAAAAAAAAGAAATCTGTCTTCAGAACCACCTCTAGAGCCTTCGCAATGAAAGAAAATGCAGCTTTCCCCAATTACTTCAAGTATCTTCATACTGACTGCTATATCTGACACTCCCTGCCAGATGGCTCTATGATTTTATCACCAATTCTCTTAACTTTACCAAGATGTCTTTTGAAAACACCTGGTGATGGCCAAGCTCCTGCATATCCCAGGCAAAACACCAGATGTTTGCCCCAATACCATCCTCATAGCTGAGATCAGTCCACGAGATGGAAAACTGCCACTCAGTTGGCATTCAGGTTCCTGTGATAAGTAGGACACGCTCAACTGACTGCCCTCAAACAGTCCCTTCAGAAACCAGAACTAGACTCAATCATTCTAATTGAACTGGGAAAAGCAGAGACCACATTGGAGGCAATGTCAACCTGTGCCCCTGGAGTGATATATAGGTCCCACTTTGGGGGCACAAACAATCGTAAACAATACTTTCTTTGCAGGACTCCTATGTGCCCCTGGAACTATATTTCTTGTGTGGAATCCAGGTACTAACTTCCTTGCCTCCCAAAAATATGATGACCCACACCTCAGAGGTAGTTATAAAGAGACCATCAAGTATTTAAGGAAGACCAAGTAGCCCTCAGATGAATTCGGTGATCTCTCTAAAATAAGTCTACTCTTGGTTAGAAACTCTTAAGGGGAGGAATAACTCACTTATGCACACCCAGTGGGTGGCTTTCCCTACAAATGCAAGTCATCCAATTAAAAAAGTGGTACGAAATTTATACCTGACTTAAGTCAATGTGATCAATGACAACACTTGGGCTCTGGGAGGCATTCATGTCATCCTCAAATCACTGGTCAGATTTATTATGGATGCTAGACTTGCCCTAGACTTCCTCCCTGTGGGCCAGTGCAGAGTTCGTGCAATTGCTAAAACATTTTGCTATAATTAGATGAATGCCTAGGACTAAGTAGAAAAGTCAATACAGAAACTAAAGGAGAAAGCTACTGTTTTTCTAGGGATTCAACTGTTCAATTGTTTGAGTGTAGGATGAATCTTGGCAGAGTGGGTGCATGATTAAGGTCAGTACTGCAGGGTGGCCACATTATGTTGCTTTAAGTTCTGTGGATAGTAGCCTTAAATAAATCCAGTACAAGTAAAAATTAAGTGGATTAGGTTCCAGCCCTACTGGTCAAATTAATCAGTGTGGCCAATGAAATAGTGTACTTATGGGAAAATTCACCAGAATCCATGATAATACAGAAACAAGGATATTGTTGGGAGACAACTCTCCATGGATCCTACATGCTTGTGCACTGACAACTTTTTATTTTGGACCATCTTTTCAAGGTTGTTTGTATAGCAAAGAGTTTTGGAAGATAGAGCCTGTCTTCTTCCAGAGTGGAGGGTAGGTATATTTATCAACCAAAGTATAAAAAAGATAATGTCTCTTCTAGGGACAGCTCATTATAATGAGCTGCACATTTGCTTGCAGCTCATTATAAAAGGTTTAGGTTTCCTCAAGCTTAGGGTTCCTCAACTGTGATGCAAGCCACTGTGAGCACGGCACACACCTAGGCCACTGTGTCACCCCTATGGGACTTGGGGGAGGGTTGGAAGGCAAAGAAAACTGATAGAAATATGGTATTATCATACTTCTTCCTATGCCATAAGTAATCAAGTCCTTTCTCTGATTCGTAAGTCTCATCTCTTCTGCCAGCATACGTGAATCTGGCTAACTTGCAAACAGGCTAAAATCTCAGATCCCTCACAGTTCTTAACAATAATCCTAATTAAAAAATGGGTAAAATATTTGAATAGACACCTTGCCAAAGAACATAAATGGATGGCCAAAAAAAAAAAAAAAAAAAAAAACACATAAAAAAATGCTCAACACCATCGGTCAATAAGGAAATGCAAATTAAAAACCATTATATAACCACCAACATGTCTAAAATGAAAAATGTAAAATGGCGTAACCACTTTGAACAAAGCCTAGCAGTTTCTTAAAGCATTAAACATATATCCACCATAAAAACCAGCTATTCCTAGGTATTCCCAGCTACCTAGCTATTCCTAGGTATTTACTGAGAGAAAAGAAGGCATTATGTCCAAAAACTTAGGTACAAATGTTTGTAATCACTTAATTTGTAATAGGCAAAACCTGGAAACAACCTACGTGTCCATCAACAAGTGAATAAACAAATTGTGATATATATACACGATGGACTATTACTCAGCAATAAAAAGGAATTAATTATTAATACATACTATATATGAATTTCAAAATAATTATGGTAAGTGAAAGAAATTAGACAAGTATATGCCATATAATTAAATATATATTGTATGTAAAATTCTAGAAAATGCAAAGTAATCTATAGTGACAGTAGATCACGTAGGGATAAAGACTGAGATAGGGAGAGAGGAATGAATTACAAAATGGCATTAAGAAACTTTGGAGGGTGATAACTGTGTTCATTATCTTGATCATGATAACAGCTTCACAGGTCTGTTTATGTATGTTAAAATTCAAACTGTATACTTTAAATATGTGCAGCTTTTTATACATCAATTATACCCTACTAAAACTTTTAAAATATTAAAACTACAATGACATACCACTGTACACCCATTATAATGCCTAAAGCAGGAGTTAGCAAACTCTGGCCTAAGGGCAGCTTGTTTTATGTAACCAAAGTTTTATTAAAACATAGCAATTCCCTTTCATTTACATACTATCTATGGCTGCATTCATGGTACAACAGCAGAACTGAGTCACTGCAACAGACACTATATGGCATACAAATCTAAAATATTTACCATGTCCCTTTAAGAAAATGTTTGTCAACTCCTGATCTAAAAAAAACCTTGACAATACCAAGTGCTGGCGAGGATATGACATAACTACAACTCTCCTGTGTTGCGGGTGGGAATGTAAATGGCAAAACCACTTTTTTAAAAACTGCCTAACTGGCTGGGCATGATGGCTCACGCCTGTAATCCTGGCACTCTGGGATGCCAAGGCAGGAGGATAGCTTGAGGTCAGGAGTTCAAGACCAGCCTGAGCAAGAATGAGACACCGTCTCTATTTAAATGTAAAAAGCACTCCTGAAATCATGGTTAGGATGTGGCAAGGTCATAACATATAACCAAAATGTTTGTACTCCTATAATTTCCTGAAATAAAATATATATATATATAGTACAAAGCAAAATAATAATAGTTATAATATAAAAGTCTACCAAACTATTTTCCAAAGTTAAATGTATACCCACTATATAACTCAGCTCTATTCCACTTCTATATGTTTACTAAGAGAAATATAAAAGCATATGTCCACTCAAAGACTTGTAAACAGGAGCATTATTGTTATAGTCAAAATCTGAAAAACAACCCAAATGTCCTTCAGACAGAGAAATTAATCAATTGTGGCATATCCATACTATGGTATACTACTCAGCAATGAAAAGGAACAAAGTAACACCTACAACTACAAGGACGAATATCTAAAACACAATGCTAAGTGAAAAAAATCAAACACGAAAGGCTACACATCGTAGAAGTCCATTTATATAACATTATAAAGAAGGTAAAACTATAGTGATAATCAGATCAGTGGTTGCCTAGGGCTGGAGATCAGGATCAACTGCAAAAAGTCATGAGAAAACCAACTAAGGTGATGAAAATGGTCCTATATCTTGATTGTGGGGGTGGTTACACCATTATATACAATTATCAAAACCCAAACTCTACATTTAAAATGGGTGAATAGTATTATATGTAAATTACACCTGAATGCGCTGGGGGGGGAAAATCTATAAGGCAAGTACTATTTCCTAACAAATAACAGAAACCTTCTCATACACAGTTTTGTTTTGTTTTGTTTTTTGGGTTTTTTTGAGACAGAGTCGCACTCTGTTGCCCTGGCTAGAGTGCTGTGGCATCAGCCTAGCTCACAGCAACCTCAAACTCCTGGGCTCAAGCAATCCTCCTGCCTCAGCCTCCCAAGAAGCTAAGACTACAGGCATGCATCACCATGCCCAGCTCATTTTTTATATGTATGTTTTTAGTTGGCCAATTAATTTCTTTTTATTTTTAGTAGAGATGAAGTCTCGCTCTTCTTGGTCAGGCTGGTTTTGAACTCCTGACCTTGAGTAATCCGCCTGCCTTGGCCTCCCAGAGTGCTAGGATTACAGTCGTGAGCCACCGAGTCCGGCCTCATACACAGTTTTAAACAAACAATGATGTAATTCCAGCAAAGCAAAATGAGGCTCTAGCATTTTTTCTAGTGTCATTCAAAAAGTTTATATTCCAAAAATAATTCCATACTGCAAATGTGAGATGAGCACCTTATGTACTTCCTGTACTTCTAAGTTATACAATAATCTTCTCAATATAGAGTTGCCTTAGGCAGTCAATTTAAGCACAACTAATTTTTTTATTTTTTTTGAGACAGAGTCTCACTCTGTTGCCCAGGCTAGAGTGCCGTGGCATCAGCCTAGCTCACAGCAACCTCAAACTCCTGGGCTCAAGTGATCCTCCTGCCTCAGCCTCTCGAGTAGCTGGGACTACAGGCATGCGCCACCATGCCCGGCTAATTTTTTCTATATATTTTTTATTGTCCAGCTAATTCTTTCTATTTTTAGTAGAGACGGGGTCTCGCTCTTGCTCAGGCTGGTTTCGAACTCCTGACCTTGAGCGATCCGCCCGCCTCGGCTTCCCAGAGAGCTAGGATTACAGGCGTGAGCCACCGCACCCAGCCTAAGTACAACTAATTTTTATTCCTAAATCCTTTCTAAGGTCCTATAAAGGCCCTTGGTTGTTGCTTTAGTGTTCATTCCTCTGATGACAAATTTTTGCTCCATTAATATGACATTAAGGCTCCACTTTGGAATGCTCTAATTCCAATTCCACCAATAACTTTTTGCTTTAATATCTTTTGTTTGTTTTTTTTATTATTATTTTTTAATCCTTTTTTAAGATTTATTGACAGAAGATCAGTTTTTGCTTTAATAGCATCTCACAGTTTAATCATTTGGAAGACTTTTAAATGACAAACTCAACTTGCCTTGTATCGATAATACAAATAACTACAATCTAACTGAAACTGCCATGACTATTATTGCCTGGCCACTCACTTTAAAGAGCCATCCCAATTTGAAAGATGTTAAAGTGACCAATAAAAAAAAAAGAACTTACAATGAAAAAGTATGGTTCCTTTTTGTTCTTTTCAAGGATAGAGGTAAATTGTAAACTACTTCTTAAGCAGCATTCTTATGCTTGTTTTAATTATGGGTATGACCTGGTGAACCCAGATCCCTGCCCCAAACAGGAATAATTAAAGAACAACAAAAAGTGCTGCTACCAGGCCTTTGATTTGCAAAGTGGGATAAGCCAGCTTGTATTCAGAGCTGAATGGCAAGGCAAGAGATTTTAGAGGCTGGTGAGAGAAGAAAAGGAGACAAACCTGGCAACTGGGTAGTCCAAGAGACATATTATTGAGAGGTAGCTTTTCAAACCCACCAAATGCCTATGCCTCCTAAAGATGAAAAGCACATAATCCCTACCTCAAAGAGGTTGAAGTCTATTGAGAAAATATAACAATAAGATGATGATTGCTTTAATGGAGAATATAAAAGATAAACAAAAATATGGAATTACATAAGTACCTAAAGTCGATCTGCTTGGAGCAGTCAGGCAAGGATTCAGAGAACACGTGGCTGGCTCTTGATGGAGACCAGAAAGACAAGTAAGATTTTGCCAATGAATAAGCAGGGAGATGGCATTCCAAGCAATGAATAAAACATATGTATAATATTATTATTATTATATGGCAGGCACTATTATAAGCACTTTCTTTACACATACTGCTTCATTAAAAGATAAGATTTATAATAGTATAAAAATATTTGATCTGACTCAGAACTCACTTTTCAAATAGCTTTAACCACAGGGCATTGGTAAAAAACAATCAACAGAGACTGTTTTATCATCACAGCTATTGCAGCAGCACTACCAGCGGGGACTATCAAGAAACTAAACAAAAGCTTAAAGGAAAAAAACTGGGGAAATGAGATGTTCCTAAGGGCTTTGAAAAGCTCTGATATATTCCAGGGAACCATGTGCAGGGCTATGTGCATGCCTAGGAAAGATCTTAGCAAAGCTCTCATCTGTCTGACCTTGAGGTTCTGTGCCATACAAGGTGACTAAGGCCCCAATACAGAGAGCTCCCCAACAAACGTGTGGAGACTTACTGGTTCAAGACATTTAAGGAAACCTCTGTCCAATCATCAGCTGTCCAGTAAGCTAAGAGAGCTGCAACTTCAATGGCCACAAAGAATATAGACTTTTTAGTCCTGGAAAAGTCACTAAACAACAACAAATCATGTGTGAGAGAGACTGGGGCTGGGAGGAAGAGAGAGCACATCTAAATACCAGTGTTGACACATTATTTAAAATATTTGACTTTCAACAGAAAATTATAAGAAATGCAAGGAATCAGTAAACTATAGCTCATACACAGAAAAAAAACACACAGAAACTATCCCTGTAGAATTTCAGACACTGTATTATAAATAGCCAAAATGCAGTACTGCTGTCTTCCTGTTTTTAAAGGAACTCTTCAGAGCATAATTCAACATGCTACTGTATTTATACTGAAAAGCCATGATGGTTGTAACTGCTATAGGGATATCGGTCTTATAATAAACCCTTTAAAAGATTCTAGATAGGCCTGAGAAAACAACTGTACTCACTTGCTCTTACCTTCATCTCCAAATACTATAGATGTGAACTCAAAGGTCTCCCAAATCCGACCTAGTATTCCAGTATTTTGTTACTAAGAACTTTCTCCATAGTGAGATACCATTCACTACCATGAGCAGCAAAGGAGCCACATAGAACATTTTTTCAGAAGCTTCTATTCTAAGATTTAACCACAAATCTGATATTGGCCCACCCATATATATTCCCCTTAGTCTTTCTGAAAAGAAATGGCCTAATCACGTATATATCCTCAGCACACACCTCTGTGTTGCTATCCATGTGCAGGTCTCTTTGCAGGAGTACTGATCTGGTTTAGACTGGTATCCACCTATCCATTCACAAAAGCTTCCTAAATACCTGCTACATGCCAGGTGCTAAGCATCAAAGAACATATACATACCATGCTCTTTTCAGAAAAGTTTAATCTTAAACTGTCATCAAACTAATGGTATTTATGGACTATTACAGTTCAATTATTTCTTATTCTGAATTTTATCTTTTGACTAAAACATACCAATGAGTTGAACGAAATCATTTTGCCCCCATGTGAAAATGATTTTACCAAATTGTGCTTTGGTGTCATGCCAATGATCTATATTGAAAGACAACATAAAAAACAGTAACAGGAGGTAACAATAGCTCACATTTAGAGTACTATGTGCCAGACACCATGCTAAATACTTAACATGCATTATTTAACCCTTACAAATAGTCCTATTTACAAAGTACCATGATTACCCCCATCTGACAGATAAGGACACTGAGCTGAGAGGAGGGTTAACTTCATTAAGGCCACACAGTCATAGAGGTAGGATACTAACCCAGGGAGGCTGACTCCAGAGCTCTCGTTCTTAGTCACTATATTTTACACTGCCATTATTCATTAAAGTAAGGATGTTGAGGTCTTTGTTCATTATATCCTTTAATGTTTTCTTATTACATCCTAGGAGAAATTTTGTGTTTTCATGGCAGGAATGGCTCTTTGGCAACTGGTTTGTTCTCACCTTTTAACAATGAATAATGTAACTGAATACTTTTTTTTCTTGGTACTAGTTGCTTCAAAACTAGGGCTAGAATTAGCCCACCTAGCAAGTATATAGACATAAATGGCATGCGTTTTGGCTATCATATTTCTAACTTGACTGATTATCTCCTTATCCCCACTTGGCCTATTTATTTTATCTTCCCAATTTCCTTACTTATTTTTAAACAGTACAATGTTATTCTTTGTAAGCCAAACCCTTTGAAGAATAAGGCTCGGTACAAATCATTAACAACTTGAATCCAACAAAGCAGTTTACAGGGATCCAAAACAACTCCTTAAAGAGCTGCCCAGACTTCCTTATTTTATTAGATACTGAAGATGCTAATTTAGCAGTTTTTACACAAGAAATCAAATGCAAATGAAAGAAAAATTAGTATCCAGAAGAATTTTTCTAGACCTTTAAATATTCTTCATTTCAAAATGGCAGTTCTATATGACACATACTATAAATTCTAACATAACTATGTCTAACATAGTGAACATGACTGAATATGACTAACTGCACCTCATTTAAAAAAATAATTACCGGACTTCAAGGGCTTTGATAGCTTCTAGCATTTGTAGGAACTCTGCTGCTTTCCATACATCATTGGCCTCTTCTTCTCCTTGTATCATTAATTTTGCTGTATATGTGAACTCAATTAAATGACGGAAGGCCATTTTACTAACACCTGCAAAGAAGACACACATTAGCATAATTCACATTGATTCAAATCTTATTAACATTTAGTAAAGAAAAAAAAGTCCAGTACTTAGAACTTGATTAATATTTGTCATTTAAAAAAAAATTATTTCTTGGAAGAATTCTCATTAACAGCATAATACTATAGCCAAATTCCAACACTACCTTGCAAACTAAGATTTTTCCCAAAGATTTCCAGAGGCTCTTACAGAACAGTAAGATATATCACTCAAATATGTGAATTGACTACATGTCAGACATCCTACATTTTTTGCAACGGAGATTACAGCTGTCCCAACTCAGCTCCAAAATCTTCAATGGCTTTCCACAGCTTAGCAAATAAAATTCTGTACTCCTTTGATTTCAAAGTCCTTTACATTATTTTTCTATTTACCTTTCCAAATTTTAAGCCACATCAAACACACACTATATATTATTTCTTTTATAAAATTTTTAAAAATTTTAATTTGGCAGGTGAGTTGTTACACACTCCTTAGCTGATTTCAACTTTCATGGCCACTATCCTGCTTATGTGCTATTTCTCAAACAAACCCTGTACTAATAGCTTCCTTACCTTTATTAACACCCTCTTTTTTGAATACATAATCATTTTATTTCTTGTTATACAAATCCTGCCATCCTTAAAGGTCCTACTCTAATACCATGTCTTCAATGAAGTTTTTAATTGTAGTAAGAACAATTAATGACAGCTACCTTCTTAAATTTTTAAGTGGACGTTATTATGGACTACAGGTACAACGTTGTATAGCAGACTTGTAGAGTTTATTCATCTTGCTTGACTGAAACTTTATACCCATTGATTAGTAACTTCCCATTTCTCCCTACCCAGCCCCTGGTAACCCCTAGTCCACTCTGTTTCCATGAATTTGATTATTTTAAATAGCTCATATAAGTGGAAGTGACTATTTTAGATTCCTCAGATAAGTGGAAATATGAAGTATTTGTCTGTGACCAGCTCATTTCAATGAGCATAATGTCCTCAAGGTTCATCCACATTGTCACACATATTTGGCAGAATTTCTACTTTTTAAAGGCTGAATAATATTCCATTGTATACCATATTTTCTTTATTCATCTGTCAATGGGCATTTAGGTTGTTCCCACATCTTGGCTACTATGAATAGTGCTGCAATGAACAATGGAGTGCTAAACCTTTGAGCTCCTGATTTCAGTTCTTTTGGATACATGTCCAGAAGTGAGATTGCTGAATCATATGGGACTTTCTTTTAAATTTTTTGAGGAACCTCCATATTGTTTTCCATAATGGCTGTGCCCATTCCTGCGAACAGTGTGCAAGGATTCCAATTTCTCTACATCTTCACCAACACCTGTCTTTGTTTTGATAATACCTATCCTGACAGGTGTGAGGTGATACCTTACTGTGGTTTTGATTTGCATTCCCTGATGACTAGTGACGCTGAACATTTTAATTAACTTCTTGGCCATTTGTATTTCTTCTTTGGAGAAATGTCTATTCAAGTTCTTAGCACATTTATTCAGTAGTTTTGTGTTTGTTTTTATTACAAGTTGTGGGAGTTTCTGATATTTTGGGTGGAGGGACTAACCCTTTATTAGATATATGGTTTGCAAATATTTTCTCCCATAGTTGCCTTTTCACTCTTTTGTTTGCTATAAAGCACCTTTTCAGTTTGATGTAGTCCCCCTTGTCCACTGTTTTGTTGCCTGTGCTTTTGATGTCATATCCATGAAATCACTGCCAAGAACAATGTCACAAAGCTTCCACCACTCTGAACGTATTTTTCCAGGAGATATAGAGATTTGGGTCTTATATTTAGGTCTCTAATTCATTTTGAGTTGATTTTTGTGTATGGTATAAGAGTCCAATTTTACTCTTTCACATGTGAATTCCAGTTCTCCAAGCAACATTTGTTACATAGGCTATCCTTTCCCTATTATGTATTCTTGACACTCTTCAAGATCAGTTGATCATATTATGCATGGATTTATATCTGGGCCATCTATTCTGCTCTCACTGGTTTTATATCCGTCTTTATGGCAATCTCATACTGTTTGGAATTCTCTAGCTCTGCAATATATTTTGAAATCAGGAAGTGTGATGCCTCCAGCTTTGTTCTTTCACCAGATTGATTTGTCTATTTCGGATCTCTTGTGGTTCCATATAATTTTAGAATTGCTTTTTCTATTTTTGTAAAAAATGTCATTGTGATTTTAGTAGGGGTTGTACTTAACCTATGGATTGCTTTGAATAATACAGGTTGGGTACCCCTTACCCAAAATGCTTGGGACTAGAGAATTTGGGATTTCAGAATATTTGCATTATAATTACCAGGTAAGCATCCCAAATCTGAAAACCTGAAATCCAAAATGCTCCCTCCAATAATCATTTATTTGAGTCATGCTGGTGCTCAAATAGTTTCAAATTTTAGTGCATTTCAGGTTTTCAAATTTGGGATGCTCAACCTGTATGGACATTTTAATAATATTAAGTCTTCCAGGACATGAACATGAGATGATGTCTTTCTACTTGTTTATGTCTTCTTTCTTTTATTAATGTTTCATAGTTTTCAGTATGCAAGTCTTTCACCTCCTTAGTTAAGTTTATTTCTAGGTATTTTTGCTAACATAAATGAGATTGTTTTCCTAATCTTTTAGATAGATCACTGTAAGTGTACAGAAAGAGAAACACATCTGATTTTTGTTTGATTTTGTATCCTACAACTTACTGACTTCATTTATTAGTTTTAATAGTTTATGGAGTCTTTAGAATTTTCTACATATAAAATCAAGTCATCTGCAAAGAGACTTCTTCCTTTCTGATTTGGATGCCTTTTAATTCTTTTTCTTGCCTAATTGCTATGGCAAGAACTTCTAGTACTATAATGAATATAAGTGGTGATAGGGGGCGTTCTTGTCTTGTTCCTAATCGTAGAGGAAAAGGTTTCAGCTTTTTATTGTTGAGTATGATGTGGGCTTTTAGCAGATGGCCTTTATTATGTTGAGATAATTTCCTTCTATTCCTACTTTGTTCAGAGTTCTTATTATGAAAAGGTGAATTTTGCCCAAGGCCTTTTCTTCATCAACTGAGATGATTATGTGAATTTTATCCTTTACTCTGTTAATGTGGTGTGTCATATTAATTGATCTTTGTATGTTGAACTATCCTTGCCTCTCAGGGATAAATCTCACTTGGTCATGGCATATGATCCTTTTAATGTGCTGTCAGATTCAGTTTGCTAGTCTTTTCTTGAGGATTTTTGCATCTACATTCACCAGGGATACTGCCCTACAGTTTTCCCTTTTTTTGTGGTGTCTTTGGCTTGCTTTGGTATCAGAGTAATGCTGGCCTCATAAAATGAGTATGGAAGTATTCCTTTCCCTTCGGTTTTTTGGAAGAGTTTGAAAAGAACTGGCATTCATTCTCCTTTAAATGTATGGCTGGATTAATCAGTGAAACCATCTAGTCTCCTGGGCTTTTCTTTGTTGCAAGGTTTTTAACAACTCATTCAATCCCCATGATAGTTATAGTTCTGGTTAGACTTTCTATTCCTTCATGATTTAATAGTAAAAAATTCTTTAATACTTCCCCCAGGCTCAACTCTACCTGTTCTAATAACTGTAATTCAGTGACATCTCTTGACTGTAAGCTACTTGAGGGAAACCATCTTTGATCTGTACACTCATCTCAAAGTAACTAACAGGGCTTCCTAAAATGCAGGCACACATAACAGGAATATTAAGTCACTTTCAAAATTAAGCTTTTATGATTCTAACTTTTCTTTACAAGTTTTATGTTTAAAATTTAGTTCCAAAGTGATACTCTATTTCTTTGTACCTCTCAATGCTATGTATTATTGTTTCAATCTGCTAATGCAAGGTTATGAGGTATTAACAGAACAAAGAGAAAACTATGTTTAACATAGATTGTTAGACTAAGAAATATCCAAGTCCAAACTGCACACAATATGTACAACTGTAAATCACAAAAATACTTTTATATTCTTCCCACCTACTTTATATATCTGAATGTGACCTTTAGAACAACAGTAAGCACACTGGTAGAAAATTCACTTATGTGTTCAAAGTAGCATCCTCAATTTGTATAAAGGAAGGATACTATTAGGGAGCCAGAACTTTCAAGTTTCAGTCACAGTTCTTCCATGAACTATGTGATTTTGGGCAAGACCAAAACTCTGAGCCTCAGTAGATTCATTTTCAAAATGTCAGAAAATAATCTGAATATTGAGAAACATTATAAAATATGACTGATTTACATGTTACCAAATAAACAAACTAAAAATAACAGGATTCACTGAAGACTAATTTTATTTGGTTCTCTAAACATTATTCTCCTTGTTGCTGTCTTTTGACCATGTTATTATTCTTTAACACATGAGAGTGGCCTGAGGGAAAGACAATTAGATCTTGTCTTTTAGGAGTTTTGACCAAAAGTTTAAAAGCACAACAAAAGTCTTTAAAAGTGCCATGGCGTCAGCCTAGCTCACAGCAACCTCAAACTCCTGGGCTCATGCAATCCTTCTGCCTCAGCCTCCCGAGTAGCTGGGACTACAGGCACGTGCCACCATGCCTGGCTCATTTTTTCTATATATTTTTTTTAGTTGGCCAATTAATTTCTTTCTATTTATAGTAGAGACAGGGTCTCCCTCTTGCTCAGGCTGGTCTTGAACTCCTGAGCTCAAACGATCTGCCCACCTCAGCCTCCTAGAGTGCTAGGATTACAGGCGTGAGCCACCACGCCCGGCCAACAAAAGTCTTTTTTAAAACAACGTGTAAATGTTTCCCAAAGTGCAATGAGATTATGATTTTTAATCAAAGGTACTTATAGAACACTTACTTTATACAGGGCACTCTCTAAATACTTTACAAGTATCAACTCACTTAATCCCCATAGCGACTCTATGAAGTATAGTTATCAAATGATAAAACTAGGATCGAACCCAGATGGTCTGACTCCTAAGTCTATTAATAAAGATTTTAAATAGGATGCTGACTGGATAAAGATTTTATATTTTTCCTTCCTGCTTGGAAATGTTTGAATTTCACCTATAGCTTCATAATCTCTCATTTGTAATTATAAAGTTCCCCAAATCTTTTTTTTCCCTACATTCATCTATCCATCCCTCCAGGTAGTCTCTGGTGGTAGGATGGGTGAATTACTGCTTATTCTCCCAATTTACATTTTGATTTTTATTAATATTTTTATCAGAAAGGCTTTGCTGAATCCTTGGGGGAACTCATACATTAGATTTGCTCTGTTTTAGCTATAGAAGTTTAATACCACTAAAAAATCTCAAATATATTAGGATTACATTATCCTTCCTCTGTTTTCCTGGACAGGTCCAAATGCCTGTTGACAATCTTTGAAGAGATCTTGAAGAGATCTTCCTATTTGGAGGAAACTCCATATGCTATATATTGTTAGCATATAGAGCCTGTAAAATGTGACACATAACTTGGGAGAATCAGAAGATCAGCCTCTTTAAAAGTGGCTTACAGACATTTTTCTCATTTAATAACCAGCACTATTAACACTTAAGAAAACAAAATTTGGTTGAAGTTAGAAGTTATCAAACAAAAGATACAGAAATTTCTTTTAAGGAAAGTGGAATAAATGTTTACTGTTTCTAGTGGTTCATCTGTATTTTTGTCATTTATCACTAATGCTTTTTAATCTATTTATCTGGACAACAGACTTAATGAAAGACATTACTTGACATTTAACAACAAATTTCATACAGCCTCAATACATTTTATACCTAAAGAGCTATTTGCTCAGTATTTCACAGAAAGGAGGAGGATAGATCCATATGCTCATGCCTATCTAAGCAATATCTCAGATCTCATCTCCTGGAGCTCCAGAGCCCTGCTGATCATTTCAACTTAGCTATTACACAAAGACCTAAAACTCAGTAAATCAATGCTAATCATCTTCAATCTGCTCTTACTCTTGTATTCTCCATCTCACAAAATGTATACATTATTTCTTCCTCTCCCTCATCACCATACTAAATGACAAATCTTTTTTGATTCTGCCTCTTTATTATCTCTCAGATAGTATCAATATTGCCTATTTCCCCAAATCTCTTAAAGCCAGAAGTTTTTCCATAAATTTGACAGCAAAATTTGATCTGAACTGATACGAGGCCATGTATAGTCTTTATCTAACTTAGAATGAATATTAACATGCTATGCTGCTGAAATATTAATATTTGGTTACAGGATGTTACCCTAGACCCCACTGGGAGCATTACGTAACATACGTAATGCATTACCTTAGAGAAATACATCCAGCCTCCAAGGATTTGAATTAAGAATTGTGGACTGGCTGGGCGTGGTGGCTTGCGCCTATACTCCTAGCACTCTGAGAGGCTGAGGTGTGAGGATCACTCAAGGTCAGGAGTTCAAGACCAGCCTGAGCAAGAGCGAGATCCCATCTCTACTAAAAATAGAAAGAAATTATCTGGACAAAAAAAAAAAAATATGTATAAATTAGCTGGGCATGGTGGCGCATGCCTATAGTCCCAGCTACTGGGGAGGCTGAGGCAGAAGGACTGCTTGAGCCCACAACTTTGAGCTAGACTGATGCCACAACACAGCACTCTAGCCCAGGCAACAGAGCCAGCCTCTGTCTTAAAAAAAAAAGAATTGTGGACTTAGTTCCTAGTCTCGATTGATCGATCACCTATAGACTTAACAAATGTATTGGTCCCTGATCTTTGAAATCAAAACTGGAAAGATCTATTTTTTATGAGCAGCCCAACACTGTCCTAACAACAACGTACTGACCTAATTAGCTAATATGAACCAAACTGGTAACACCTGCCCAGATAAGTAAAGTGGTGGCAAATGTATAGTTATGAAAATATTTTACTCTCTATCACTGTGGTCCTCAACCCCTGGGTTGTGGCCCAGTACCAGTCCGGGCCTGTTAGGAAAAGGGCCACGTATCACCTGAGCTCCGCACCACCTCCCTCCAACCTATGACACCCCACCCCACACCCTCGGTCTGTGGAAAAATTGTCTTCCATGAAACCAGTCCCTGGTGCCAAAAAGGTTGGCTATCACTGCTCTGTCAGGATTAGTTTGGCAATTTACAAATCTCAGAATTAAGGGATTTTCTCATCAATCCCTTACACCTTTCATATTATTAGAAATGTGCAGGAGAATACAATTTCTCTAAAAGAGTATCTAACGAAAATGTTAAAATGAACACAACCTGGGTCTTCTCCCCGACAGGAATGCTTAGAGAAAGCAAAAAGGTGCAGCATTCTGGACTTTCTCTAGTCTTAGGGATTTCCTCTAACTGGTGGAAAACTACTCAAAAACATGCATGTACAAGGATGTTCTGTCCTCAATAGAGGGACTAAAATTTCTGGACATGATGGCAGAGTTTATGTTATAGAGAAACTAGGTGCTTACAGATCTGTGGTTTCAGGGGAAGGAGAAAAACAATGAATTAAGGAAACTGGAGGCTCAGGTTAGAAGGCTGTATGTTCTGAAAAAGAGAATGAATGTTTGAAGATTTTATGTGGTGTGACTCTGAGTCACAAAGCTGAGCTGGGATGCAACTGGCTTCCAGAGCAACAATTCTGATATGAAGCTAAAGGTGAAACTGTGGTTCTAATCAAAGGTAATTTACTTCACCAGGGACCCAGAAACAGGGAGAGCTAGCTCAGCTTGCATCTAATGAGTTTATACTCACAGAGCACATTATGATCTAAGTTTGTTTAGTTTGTTTTACATACACAGCATCTGCTTTTACACAATCCTATAAGGCAGTGATGCTCAACACTGCACATTGTAATCAACCCAGGGCAGTGCTGCTCAAATCTTACTGTGCATAGGAATCACTTAGGAATCTTGTTCTGAATCAGTAGGTCTGGAGTGGATCCTGAGTCTACATTTCTAATAAGCTTCCAGGTGATACTTATGCATTACTGGTTCTCAGATCACACCTGGAATAAGAAGAACCTAGAGAAATTTTAAATACAGATGCCCGATCCCACACCTGAAATATTAATTATCTGGAGATACAGCCTGGGCACTGGTAGTTTTAAAAGCTCCCCTGGTGTTTTTAATGTGCAGCCAATGTGCAGCATTATAAGTCATTATTCATGTTTTACAGATGGGGTTCTGGTTCTAGCTAAGATGGAAAAAAAACTTCACCCTATCTTGTCCATTGATTACAACTAAAAATCCTGAAGGAATACATAAAGCAAATATACAAGGACTCTGAAAAGTAAATAAAATCAAGCAGATTGGGATGAGAAATCGAGACTTGAACAGCAGTAAACTTCCTAGTTTTTATTTTTCCTCCTATATATTCTGGCTTAGGCCGGGCACCGAGGCTCACACCTGTAATCCTAGCACTCTGGGAGGCCAAAGTGAGTGGACTGTTTGAACTCAGGAGTTCGAGACCAGCCTGAGCAAGAGCGAGACCCCGTCTCTAATTTTAAAAAATAATAAAATAAAATAAAAAATAATAATAATAAAAGCTATATATTCTGGCTTAGACTTGAGGATAGCTCAAATCCCATAACTAAGCAGTGGGTGGAGACAGAAAAAAGTTCCAAGAGAAATACTTTCTGGCTAGAGAACCAGGAAAAGGGAATGAAGCAGTGGAAGGCCATACCTGGTAATTTTTCTTCTCTCAGCTCTGCCTCAAGGCAAGCCCCGGTTCTGAAGCTGCACACTGGGGCTGGTGGCCATCACCTACACTCCCTAGAGAAAGTTCTTCTGACAAAAGAACTGGTAAAGAGACAACGATCTGAATATGGTGAGAATTCATGTTTTTTTCCTCTAGCTTTTTCTCTCACCACTTTGTCCAGAAAATGGATCTCTCTGCAGAAGTGTACAAAAGCACAGAGAAGCTAACAGTCACTAGCCAGAGAACCACCAAAAAGGAGCTCCTGGGAGCTTAAGTACAAAGGAAATCATGGGGAGGAAGAAGCTGGAGAAAGGTCCTCTAAATCTGTGTATGTGATCTAGAGTTCACCACTGAGCTGTACATGTCTTGAAATGACCCAAGGTGGCATAGCAAAGGCTTGCAAACTGCTTGATGGCATGGACTACCATCCAGATCCCAAGGCAGTACACCTGGGACCTGGATAGCGCTACAAAGATTTTAAAAACTAAATCTGAATTGGATCCACAGCCTACAGAGGGCAGTGTGAACCTAACCGAGTTGACTGCCTGCTGAAACAAAACCAAAATCAAATCAAAACAAAGGCATTCTCCAGAGGATTTTAATAGCACCCAGTCTCATAACATTCAAAATGCCCAAAACATAACAGAAAGTTATTTGACATATTTTACACATGAAAAACATGGAAGCCAAGATGTCTAAGGTCACACAACTTACAAAGAGTATAGCCAGGACTAAAACTCAGGTTTTCTAATTACATGCCCAGGGCTTTTTCTACAGCCAAGTGCCCTTGCTAGATTACAGTAACCCCAAAGTTAAGGGCTTAAGAAGACACTGAGCCAAACGGATTCTTTTAAACCGTAATCTGACCAAATAACAAAAACAAAAAGTGTGTTTTTCCATAGTACTTTCTTATCTGACTGTAGTTAAAATACGGAAGACTTGTGTGTGCTATACTATAGGACATAGAAAGTCAGAGGTACTGAGAGGTAAAAGACAATCTCAAGGTGATTAGTCTTCAAAAGACCCTACTTCTGCAGGTAGTTAGTACTGCCCACTCAACTAGCAACAAATATTCCAGCTTGCACTGATTTTTTAAGATTCTGTCAGAAGTGAACTCCTCTTTGAAATCTTTCCTAAAGTAAACTGCTCATTCTCCATTCTTAGCAATACCATTCCACAGTAATAGTCTTTGTAACACTTTTTGCACTCCTTACCTATTGCTCACCCACTATTAACACCTTATTCATCAATTCTTCATCTCCTGGGTCTAGCACAGTATACAACATATAATAGGTATTCAATATGATAAATAACCCCTATTTATTAAGCTTTGACAATACACCAAACACTATGTCCGTATTCTGCATGTTATTTCAATTAACCATTATACACCTATTAGCCCACTTTTCAGATGAGACAAGTATGTAATTGAGGTAAAGTAACCTGACTAGTGTTACACATTTAGTAAGCCTCAGGTGAGTTAATTGATGGAGCCTGGCCTTATCACAGAAACCAACACCTTCTAGGCAGCCTATACTCTGTCCATCACAGATAATCAAAGATAAGCTAGCTGCACATACATCAGTTGAAATGCTAAAGTAGAATGTACCAAAATTATGTTTTCTTTACTCCCCTAGGCATCAAAGGGAAAACCAGTGTTTCTAGGCAACCCATTCACAACAAAAAATATGTACACAGTGAAAGAAATATAAAACCAAAACTCAAGAACCTGAAAGAAGCTAAAATTTTGTTTTTATGTAAGCAAATGGATTTATTTCCCAGTGTTTTAGATTTTGATGATGGTGGTGGTAGAGTACTGTAGTAAGAGATAAAAGCATGGTAATTAATAGCACAAATTGAATCCCTTGCTAGCTGGGCAACCCCCTGGTAAGTAACCATTTGGAACCTCTTCCCCCATACGTAAATTAGAAATAACATCACTTATTTTTCTTTTCTTTTTAAAAAATGGGGTTTCACTAAAGGGCCCAGGCTGGCTTCGAACTCATGGGCTCAAACAATTCTCCTGCCTCAGTCTCCCGAGTAGCTGGGACTACAAGGTACATGCCACTGTGCCCATCATCAAAGGATTGCCGTGAGCCTCAAACAATGCTGCTACACAGCACAATGTCTGGCACTTGGTGGGCTATTATGAGAAAAAAGCCGAGCAAATACAAAAACCACTTTTTGTTTCACAGTAATACCTAGTGAATGTTCTTTCCACCCCAAACATTTATAGCCACTAGAATTTCCTCTGAATTCTACTTTAGTTCATCTTTCTAGCCTTTTCCCTACTATGGCAGCCCACTTTACATTGTGCATATAATCTGTACCTGTGCTAGTACATCACTCCTGCTCATATAAAGGTCTCTACTAGGAACTGCAGCACCCCCACCAGTCTGAAATAAGCCCACTGAACAAAGATGGTAATTCAATTTTAATACATGTTTTTAAAAAAACAGTGACCACTGGTTTCATCAATGGAAGACTCCTTTAAAGACCAACATCTACCATCTAAGAGTTTTTCCTGGCAGATCATTCTAACAAGCACTTTACTGCAAGTAAGAATTCTCAGGTGTCAAAAGAACAATTTATCTAGTTACCTAATAGGAACTGTCGATGACTACTTCCCATGGTGTCTTGATAAATTAACTAAAACTTCACCAATTACCTTTGCTAAGTATTGTATTTCAAAACAATATTTACCTTCTATCTCCACCAAAGGTTCCTGAGTAAACTCCTGAAAGAATTTGTAGAAGAACTTACTGCAAGCAGCCAAAACAGCCTTGTGGGCCTTAAAATGGTGTCCTAGGTTAAAAAGAAAAAAATCATACATACACACAAAAATCAAATGTAAGACTATGAAACAGATTTAAAAATTATATAAAGTAAAACAGATCTTTCTTCATAATATAATTATATAACTATAAATTACTGAACTAAAGTCTTGGCAGTTATGTTGGCAAGTTTTAATTTCAATTAGACATGACGCCAAATCTTTACTTAAAACACCTTAAGTCAGTTTTATAAAAGCCGGGTTACAACAGTAGGTAAAAGGAGCCTCTTTTACCACTTTCCGTTACCTTCAATTAAGGAGAGGCATGTTCTACTCAGTTGAAACTGCTAACTATATAAAGACAACCTAAAAGGTCATACATTGTTTGGAAAGAGAAGAAAAAGCTACAGAATAAGAACAAAGCTGGATGTGTCTGCTATGGAAAACATTTTAATATGCCTAAGATTTGGAAGCTCAATCTATGGTAAGCCTATAATTTAAAAAAGCTTGCCCTGAGAAGCCTATTTTCACTAATTAGAAAACATACCCAGGCTGGGTTTGCTTCCATTATAATGGCATCTGGTAAGACAGGTAAATTCCCCATTTTATTTTGGGAATTATCAAAGGGGTTATGCGTGCTGCAAAGGAATCTCTCACATTTTCCCTCCTAAACCATTTGGGAACTAGCAAGGAATCAACATTTCCCAAATGACTCCTGTGAGGGACTCCTCAAATCAGCTTACCAACAGAAAACTATTAACCAAACATTTTGAAACATCCTCCCTACCCCCAACACCATCATGTTGCACTCAAGTGTGCAATGAGAAAACTTTAAGAGGCTGCAAGAAGTTAAAATGCGATGAACACCAGACTACGTTGAAAGCGTGACTGGCCAACCAGCCTTTTGCAGCATGGTCTCTGTGAGCAGACACTGACAAGTGCCCTACGGTCCCAGTGCAAACGCTCTGCAGACTTTTGGTAGGGAGACCCCAGAGGGTGGGTAAAAAAAAACAAAAAGGCGGGTGGCGGAAGGGGAGAAAACTGAAGCCACAAATTCGCTCCTCTGTCCACTGCCCTACCCACCGTCGACAATCAGGGTGATGTCAGTAAACCGGTCCTGCTCTCGCTGCTCATTCAATCGGTCTAGGATCATTTTATGATGTTCAGGGAACTCCTGAAGGCATTCCATCGTCTCTTCGGCCTCCATGGCCGTCGGGTTGCTCTACAAAAGAGGAGCATGATAATGTACACCCATGAGCTCGGGCTGAGGAACAAAACCTCTAAAGAACAAAACAACAAAAAACCAAAACCCCAGCAACGTGAAAAGAAGGGGGGAGGGTGAGGCAAGAGGAGAGGAAGGCGAGGGAAGAAAGAAAGGCGAGCCGTGTGGCCGCCGCGCGTTGGGGGCCGGAGCCGCGGCCGCGGGACTCCGAGCCTGACCTAATTGGAGTCGGGAGACGCGAGCTGGAGCGGGGTGGGCACAGCGCCGGAGGCTCCGGGCGCCGGGGCGCGCGAGTCCGGCAAGGGAGGGGACCCGATAGCCGCGGCGGCTCTCTAACGGCCCGCCAAGCCCTTCCGCCCGGCCCGGGCTCCCGCCGCCCCCAGACCCGGTCCGGCCCGCGGCCCACAACGACTCCCGGATCGCCTCTCCCTCCCCCGCCCTCCCTCTTCTCCCCCTCCCCGACAAGGCCGGCACTCACTCTGGGAAGGAGGAGCAGCCCGGGCCTGCGCGTCACTTACGTCGACGTGCTGCGTCACCACGTCGGGCTCTGGCTGACGCGAACGCCTTCCGATCGCCGACCTGGAGAAGATGGCCCACGCCCCCACCAGCCAAACTCAGCGGATGGGCGGAGCCAACCGAGGGGATTTGGCGTTTGTTGAGCGCAAGGCCGCGCGCTCTGAGGGAAAATCAGGATGTGGTGGGGTTGAGGCCGTACAGAGCCCGGCTTTGCCAGGAACTGGGAACCTAAATCGTGGCCTTTCCACCTCCCACCCTTCTGCGTTTGACTTCAGGTGCGGGCGCTTCCGACTCCGAGCTCAGAATAAACTCGCCAACCGTGCTGGTGCTCTGCGGCTCCTCCTGCCACGCCCCACCCCGCCCACTTTGCTTCCTCGACCTGGGTCTGCCCTCTTTCCTCTTCGTCCCACCAGTCGTCTCCTTCCCTGGGCACAATTCGCCCCACGCCTTAGCCGCGGCTCGCCCTCCATTTTCCCCGCGAGAGCAGGGCGCTCCCTCCGCTCGGGTCCAGCTGGCACACGAGCGCTGGCTCGGACACCCCTGCGGCCGCCGCGGGCGCGAGCACGTTCGGGCCGCCTGGGATCTTCCTCCCCAAAGCCCGCCTTCACCGCAGCACGTGTTTGCTGTGCTAGCGACCTGCGTGTGCTCGGAATTATTTACACAGGATGTCCTTACTACTGCCCCCCCTTCTTTAAAGAGGCCAGTGACCCATACTCAGCTGCACGTGACTGGTTCATTCCTTCATTCATCCAGAGAAAGGCTTTTTGAGGGTAATTCAGTAGTCAAGATTTACTTACTCTTTTATTTCAAAGATCTTGAGAGTGGGAATTTAGAAAAGCTATATGCAAGGGTGAATGTAATCATTTCAACAGACCTGTATTGAGAGTCAACGCTGTGCTAGGCACATTGTTCAGGGGACTGGGGAAACTGTAGGTGAACAAGGTACTTGTGGTTTCTGCCTTCCGAATCTTAGCCTGGTAGAGTAGATAGGTATTTTGAACAGTAATTGCCTAGATGCTGACTGCTGAATGTTATGACATGTGAAGAACAAAGTAATCTGGGGGTGAAGGAAAGCCAGTGACCTATAAGAAGGGATATGAAGTCAAAGTGTTCTCAACTAAGGGGACGGCACATGCAGAGGTGCCAAGGTTATAGCATTCCAGGAACTGGAAGGATGTTGCTGGGATAGACCCACAGAGCTTGTAAACAGCGTTAAAGATGTTAGATTTTGGGCCGGGCGTGGTGGCTCACACCTGTAATCCTAGCACTCTGGGAGGCCAAAGCAGGCGGATCACTCAAGGTCAGGAGTTCGAAACCAGCCTGAGCAAGAGTGAGACCCAGTCTCTACTAAAAATAGAAAGAAATTAATAGGCCAACTAAAAATATATAGAAAAAATTAGCCAGGCATGGTGGCACATGCCTGTAGTCTCAGCTACTAGGGAGGCTGACACAGGAGGATTGCTTGAGCCCAGGAGTTTGAGGTTGCTGTGAGCTAGGATGATGCCATGGCACTCTAGCCCAGGCAACAGAGACTCTGTCTCAAAAAAAAAAAAAAAGTTAGATTTTCTTATAATTGCAAGAGGAAGAAGCCTTGAAGGTCTTACCAAGGTGGAGATATCATAAGACAGTGGTCCCAACCTTTTTGGCACCAGGGACCAGTTTCATGGAAGACAATTTTTCCAGGGGGATGAGGGATGGTTTGGGGATGATTCAAGCACATTATGTTTATTACATTTGCAGCTGCTCCCCAGCACTAGCATCGGCACCTCAGTTCCATCTCAGAACATCAGGCGTTAAATTATCATAAGGAGCGAGCAAACTAGATCCCTCACGTTTACAGTAGGGTTCCAGCTCCTGTGAGAATCTAACCCTGTCGCCCATCTATCAGGAGGCGGAGCTCAGGCAGTGATGCCAGAGATGGGGAGCAGTTGTAAATACACTTGAAGCTTTTCTTGTTCACCTGCCACTCACCTCCTGCTGTGCAGCCTGGTTCCTAGCAGGCCACAGCCTGGTACCGGTCTACAGACTGGGGACTGGGGACTGCAGTGGTAATATTTACTTTTCTTTTTTCCAAGACAGAGTCTCACTCTGTTGCCCCGGCTAGAGTACCATGGCGTCAGCCTAGCTCACAGCAACCTCAAACTCCTGGGCTCAAGTGATCCTTCTGCCTCAGCCTCCCAAGTAGCTGGGACTACAGGCATGCGCCACCATGCCCTGCTAATTTTTTTTATTTTTGGTAGAGACGGGGTCTTGCTCTTGCTCAGGCTGGTCTTGAACTCCTGAGCTCAAACGATCCACCCTCCTCGGCCTCCCAGAGTGCTAGGATTACAGGCGTGAGCCACCACGCCGATATTTACTTTTTAAAGAGATAATTTTAGGCCAGATGCTGTGCTTCAGGCCTGTAATCCTCAGCACTTTGGGACTCAAAGTGGGAGGATCACTTGAGCCCCGGGGTTCCAGGTTACAGTGAGCTATGAATTAATAGATAGATAGAATGTGCAGGAGTGATAGACTAGCACCTTGTAGATTGGTAAAATATTGTCATCATTATCATTATTCACAGTATTTTGTAAGATGAAATTGTACATAAAAATAGGCTTTTTGGAAATTCTATAGGGCCTTTTTCCTGTACAACAATTGGATTGAACCAAATGGAGAACACCTCTCTATATGGGATTTGAGCTATCCAATTCACCACAGTCCCTACCACTTTCTAATGTCTTAAACTAAACTCACATCATTTATTTTTACTTGCCTAGTCCCTAAGGCTTTGAATTTGGAACTCCTGGTCTATAGAATCAGGATGGAGGAGAGTGTAGGACTTTATTCCTTTATCAATGTTTATGGATTGAGTAAAAAAAGAAGAACCTAGAAGGACTGAGTATAGTAGCTGGAGAAAGATGGAAAGCCAGAAGAGTGTGACATTAAGAAGGCCATGAGAAGAGAGTGTTTCAGAAGAGATGGTGTGGTCAGCATGCCAGATGCTGTCACGTAATCAAGCTAAATAAAGACTAGGGGCTGGGCATGGTGGCTCATGCCTGTAATCCTAGCACTATGGGAGGCTAAGGTGGGAGGATCACCTGAGCTCAGGAGTTCAAGACCAGCCTGAGCAAGAGCAAGACCTCGTCTCTACTAAAAATAGAAAGAATTAGCTGGACAACAAAAAATATATAGAAAAAATTAGCCGGGAATGGTGGCGCATGCCTGTAGTCCCAGTTACTTGGGAGGCTGAGGCAGAAGGATTGCTTGAGCCCAGGAGTTTGAGGTTGCAGTGAGCTAGGCTGATACCATGGCACTCTAGCCTGGGCAGCAGAGTGAGATTTAGTCTCAAAAAGAAGACTGGGAAGGCCGGGCGAGGTGGCTCACGCCTGTAATCCTAGCACTCTGGGAGGCCGAGGCGGGCGGATCGTTCAAGGTCAAGAGTTCAAAACCAACCTGAGTAAGAGCGAGACCCTGTCTCTACT